>OZ024803.1:10398211-10400711 GCA_964017045.1 Omphiscola glabra | reverse complement strand
GTTGACTTTCTTTTTTCTTTTTAGTGCAGTAACCGCCTGGCCTTACAACAACAAAGGGAGAGTGCGTGTCGAAATAATGACACAAATTGTTCACTGTAATTATATAGTAATTTCGCCTTGATGTTCATAGCTTGTGGTGTTTGGTATGGAGAGATTTAGTTAGAGCAAGTCATTTTTTTTTGTGTGCAGCCGTTTACGCTTTTTACATAGAGTTACCGTTCTTGATTCGGTGTTGTCGGTCCTTAAATTATTCATACATTGGATTATCCGAGGCTGCGCAGCGTTATGTTTGGGTATTTGCAGTGAAAAGTTATCGATAAAATCTCTTAAGATGGTTAAGAAATGTAAATGTTGCTGTCTTTCAGGGGAGGAAACTGACGAAGAGGAAGAATACACGCAGGAAGCAATGGAGAGGAAATCGCGTGTAAGTTATTCCCATTTTGACAACAGGTTCAAAGGTTAAGAAGACAACCTGCCTGGACAAGCTGTGTGTGTAAGGGAGGGGGGAGTAACAATTATAATTAAGCCCCGAAATTATTTCTTTGACATTCATTAAGTGTTGTGAGATAAATATTGTATTAGCAAGCCAAGAACTTTTCGGTAAATGTTTAGTGTCTTAATACTCTTAAGTATAAGGCCACATAGATATCATAGAGATATCCGAGAGCCTTCTTGGGACCCTTCTTTGAGGCTGAACATTTCATTTTCGGTTATTTTTGGACAGCATTTGTTTATAATTGTTTTTAAATATGTTATTCTAGAGAGAGAATTTTTTTGTTCAGATTTATGGACGTCAAGACGCTTTTGTTTTAAAGTAGTGCGTTCCAGTGAAAATAATATCCAGAATATTGGCCGAGTGGTCTGAGCTGAGCAAATCTCAAGTTAATGGTCAGGAGTTCAATCCCCACCAAAGCCCAGTCCAGCAAAAACATCACCAGCACCCCGGGACATCGTTAACCTTGGACGGCAACCCATCTAAGAGAAGGCAACTCTGAATTCAAACCCGGAGATGGGGAGATGGAGTTCACATGCGCCTAACTGGCGGCAGTGAAGATGGAGTTCACATGCGCCTAACTGGCAGCAGTGAGACCTCTCGAATATCGAACATCGGAGCGCCGTGAGCATGCTATCATAGCATGGAATGAGCGCTATATAAGTACTCTAATCAATCAATCAATTTAAACTTGGAATCTTTAACAAAATTAACAAAACCTTTTTTTCTTTCTTTTTTTTCTTTCTGATTTTGGTGTGGGGGGGGGGGGGCAGGGCTGGGGTTTCCTAAGAGAATATCTTGATGCAAATGAAACTGTTTTCCTCTGTCATTTAGATTCCAAATGACAGACCAGTAACAGAGAGCTTCCTGTCCGCATGGGCACAGAAGGGACCGATCCAGGTCTACATTGCCAAATACAATTACGACCCTTTTGAGTTCTCACCCAATGAAAACCCAGAGGCCGAGCTGCCGCTCACCGCAGGCGATTACGTGCTTGTTGTGGGGGAGATGGACGAGGTCAGTTCAATGCTAGTTTTGATTTGATAAGCTATTATTACACTAGAAATAATCTGCCAAACAATGGCGACGGCAATGCGTGAACGTCCCATCTACTAGAGTCACTTGACAAAACATGCATTCAAGTTGGCCTAACTCACATAATAAAAATCCCAGTTAGTGCGCCCCCCCCCCCCAGCCCAGATGTGCTGAACTATATTAATATTCTAATGTTGCATTGTTGCATCCCCTTTTACACATAGATTTATTATATCATATTTATATCATATTTGTATCATATTTATACCATATTTATATCATATTTATATCATATTTATATCATATTTAAGTTCAGACTATTTCTGTCAAACAAAAGAAAATATTAGGCACCAATCGCACTTGCAGTATTTTTAAGAATCTCATATAGCGCAGGAGTGTAGCAGTTTTGCCACTACTTACTTAAGACAGATTTGCTAATCATTTATCACTGAGATTTGTTTTTTATGTATTTCCGTAGGATGGTTTTTTTGATGGAGAGCTGATAGATGGTAGACAAGGACTGGTTCCATCCAATTTTATAGAGAAAGTTGAAGGTATTTTAAATGGAATGACATCTCTGTTAATAACTGATGACATCTTTTTTACATTAATACTACCATCCATTTTATATTATATTAAGCCCCTTATAAATATAAATGACTAGTCTCTCTTGTGTTTCCCATCTCTTAAATTAAATTCATTTCTCTCACTCTTATGTATCCATTTTTTTTCTATTTTGTCCCTTTGAATCTATTACGCCCCCTTATTCCCATTAAGTTTCCAATTTCCTATCTCCTTCAGTGTATTGTATTTCGTTCATCTATGAAATGGCGTCCCATTATTGATACAATCAATCTTCCCTTTGAAATCCTTACAAACTACCCACTGTCCTACAGATGAAGACCTGTCCGAGTTTCATGCGGCCCTGCTACAAGCAGGTCACGGGGACTACAGCAACCCAGCAGCAGCCTC
>OZ024803.1:10107386-10398011 GCA_964017045.1 Omphiscola glabra | reverse complement strand
AGCCTGCCCTTTTTTTTATTTCTGCCACTAGTGTGGGATCCTCTCCCAAAACCCCCAAAAGTGACGATAGCTGCAAGAACTGTTTCAAAATTTGTTGTTTAGTCTTGTCCTATGCCTAAAGCCCTGCCATAAATTCATCTGTTTGCTTGTTTCAGATGGTGCTGGTAACCATCCTGATGAGTCAAACAGTGATCTTGAGGATATTGCTGAGATAGATGAAGACACAGCTTCTTTGAGCAGCAGGATTTTGTCCAACGGCGGAACCATCAATAATCGTATGTTGTTTGTTTTTTTTTCCGCATTAATTTTTTAACAGCTTGTTTACCCAAGTAAAAACCTGGGCTGTGGAGTCTGCAACGAAATTTCAAAATCAGTTGAAATGGTTCATTTGTGTGTGTGTGTTTTAAGTCTCTTTTGTAAAGCATTGTCGAGTTAATAGAGTAATATGAGGCCTTCATATCATTGTTCTCTGAGAGAATCCATGTTTATGTGTGATGTGTATGAATATAAAAACTTATATTTTTAATTGTTCTTTTTCTTTTATATATATTTATGTATACATTTACTTGGGTAAACAAGCTGTTTACATATAAATATATATGTATGTATGTATGTAGTGTTTTCGTTTTTATATTAAATTTGCTAATATTGAGAGTTTCATTTGTCTCTTTTGTTTGTTTTCTATTTAAATGGTAATAGTGAAATAAACTTGTATGGATACATGAGATTAATCCATTCAATAATTTAATAGTGAAATAAACTTGTATGGATACATGAGATTAATCCATTCAATAATTTAATAGTGAAATAAACTTGTATGGATACATGAGATTAATCCATTCAATAATTTTATTTTCATCATCAGTCCCTCCTAGCCCAAGAGGCTTGTCGTTGGACAGACAACTGACCAACAGTCTGCTGGTCAGTTGGAAAGAGCCAGAGCCTGCCCCTGGGCTTGAAGTCCAGTCATACCATATTTTTGTTGATGGTCAGTTTAAGACCTCCGTTAAAAGCAATGAGAGAACAAAAGCTTTACTTGAAGGAGTCAACACCAGTGCAGTGAGTTAACATTAGCATGATAAGTCAACACTGACACAGTGAGTTAACATTAGCATGATAAGTCAACACTGACACAGTGAGTTAACATTAGCATGATAAGTCAACACTGACACAGTGAGTTAACATTAGCATGATAAGTCAACACTGACACAGTGAGTTAACATTAGCATGATAAGTCAACACTGACACAGTGAGTTAACATTAGCATGATAAGTCAACACTGACACAGTGAGTTAACATTAGCATGATAAGTCAACACTGACACAGTGAGTTAACATTAGCATGATAAGTCAACACTGACACAGTGAGTTAACATTAGCATGATAAGTCAACACTGACACAGTGAGTTAACATTAGCATGATAAGTCAACACTGACACAGTGAGTTAACATTAGCATGATAAGTCAACACTGACACAGTGAGTTAACATTAGCATGATAAGTCAACACTGACACAGTGAGTTAACATTAGCATGATAAGTCAACACTGACACAGTGAGTTAACATTAGCATGATAAGTCAACACCGACACAGTGAGTTAACATTAGCATGATAAGTCAACACTGACACAGTGAGTTAACATTAGCATGATAAGTCAACACTGACACAGTGAGTTAACATTAGCATGATAAGTCAACACTGACACAGTGAGTTAACATTAGCATGATAGTCAACACTGACACAGTGAGTTAACATTAGCATGATAAGTCAACACCGACACAGTGAGTTAACATTAGCATGATAATCAACACTGACACAGTGAGTTAACATTAGCATGATAAGTCAACACTGACACAGTGAGTTAACATTAGCATGATAAGTCAACACTGACACAGTGAGTTAACATTAGCATGATAAGTCAACACTGACACAGTGAGTTAACATTAGCATGATAAGTCAACACTGACACAGTGAGTTAACATTAGCATGATAAGTCAACACTGACACAGTGAGTTAACATTAGCATGATAAGTCAACACTGACACAGTGAGTTAACATTAGCATGATAAGTCAACACTGACACAGTGAGTTAACATTAGCATGATAAGTCAACACTGACACAGTGAGTTAACATTAGCATGATAAGTCAACACTGACACAGTGAGTTAACATTAGCATGATAAGTCAACACTGACACAGTGAGTTAACATTAGCATGATAAGTCAACACCGACACAGTGAGTTAACATTAGCATGATAAGTCAACACTGACACAGTGAGTTAACATTAGCATGATAAGTCAACACTGACACAGTGAGTTAACATTAGCATGATAAGTCAACACTGACACAGTGAGTTAACATTAGCATGATAAGTCAACACTGACACAGTGAGTTAACATTAGCATGATAAGTCAACACCGACACAGTGAGTTAACATTAGCATGATAAGTCAACACCGACACAGTGAGTTAACATTAGCATGATAAGTCAACACCGACACAGTGAGTTAACATTAGCATGATAAGTCAACACCGACACAGTGAGTTAACATTAGCATGATAAGTCAACACCGACACAGTGAGTTAACATTAGCATGATAAGTCAACACTGACACAGTGAGTTAACATTAGCATGATAAGTCAACACTGACACAGTGAGTTAACATTAGCATGATAAGTCAACACCGACACAGTGAGTTAACATTAGCATGATAATCAACACTGACACAGTGAGTTAACATTAGCATGATAAGTCAACACTGACACAGTGAGTTAACATTAGCATGATAAGTCAACACTGACACAGTGAGTTAACATTAGCATGATAAGTCAACACCGACACAGTGAGTTAACATTAGCATGATAAGTCAACACTGACACAGTGAGTTAACATTAGCATGATAAGTCAACACTGACACAGTGAGTTAACATTAGCATGATAAGTCAACACTGACACAGTGAGTTAACATTAGCATGATAAGTCAACACTGACACAGTGAGTTAACATTAGCATGATAAGTCAACACTGACACAGTGAGTTAACATTAGCATGATAAGTCAACACTGACACAGTGAGTTAACATTAGCATGATAAGTCAACACTGACACAGTGAGTTAACATTAGCATGATAAGTGAACACCGACACAGTGAGTTAACATTAGCATGATAAGTCAACACTGACACAGTGAGTTAACATTAGCATGATAAGTCAACACTGACACAGTGAGTTAACATTAGCATGATAAGTCAACACTGACACAGTGAGTTAACATTAGCATGATAAGTCAACACTGACACAGTGAGTTAACATTAGCATGATAAGTCAACACTGACACAGTGAGTTAACATTAGCATGATAGTCAACACTGACACAGTGAGTTAACATTAGCATGATAAGTCAACACCGACACAGTGAGTTAACATTAGCATGATAATCAACACTGACACAGTGAGTTAACATTAGCATGATAAGTCAACACTGACACAGTGAGTTAACATTAGCATGATAAGTCAACACTGACACAGTGAGTTAACATTAGCATGATAAGTCAACACCGACACAGTGAGTTAACATTAGCATGATAAGTCAACACTGACACAGTGAGTTAACATTAGCATGATAAGTCAACACTGACACAGTGAGTTAACATTAGCATGATAAGTCAACACTGACACAGTGAGTTAACATTAGCATGATAAGTCAACACTGACACAGTGAGTTAACATTAGCATGATAAGTCAACACTGACACAGTGAGTTAACATTAGCATGATAAGTCAACACTGACACAGTGAGTTAACATTAGCATGATAAGTCAACACTGACACAGTGAGTTAACATTAGCATGATAAGTCAACACTGACACAGTGAGTTAACATTAGCATGATAAGTCAACACTGACACAGTGAGTTAACATAAGCATGATAAGTCAACACCGACACAGTGAGTTAACATTAGCAGGATAAGTCAACACTGACACAGTGAGTTAACATTAGCATGATAAGTCAACACTGACACAGTGAGTTAACATTAGCATGATAAGTCAACACTGACACAGTGAGTTAACATTAGCATGATAAGTCAACACTGACACAGTGAGTTAACATTAGCATGATAAGTCAACACTGACACAGTGAGTTAACATTAGCATGATAGTCAACACTGACACAGTGAGTTAACATTAGCATGATAAGTCAACACTGACACAGTGAGTTAACATTAGCATGATAAGTGAACACCGACACAGTGAGTTAACATTAGCATGATAAGTGAACACCGACACAGTGAGTTAACATTAGCATGATAAGTGAACACCGACACAGTGAGTCAACATTAGCATGATAAGTCAACACTGACACAGTGAGTCAATGCAGACTTTCTATGTCAGCACCCACACTGTAAGTCAACACTGACACGGTAACACTGATACTGCAAGTCAACACTATCATGATAAGTAAACACTAACACAGTGAGTTAACACTTACGCACTAAGTCATCACTTGCCCAACAAGTCATCACTTACACAACAAGTCATCACTTACACAACAAGTCATCACTTACACATTTTGAAGTTTGCGACACTCATTTTAACTTCTAAGTTGTCAGTATGCATGGGGGTCTTCATCAGAAAAAATGGCATCCCATCCCATGTCGTGTTAGCCGAGTGTCAACAGTAAAGTTGAGCTTTGACCCTATCAATTCATGTAGTTTTTCTGGTTTCAACACATCCCTCAACTTTGCAAGATTTACTTTGATTAATGAGACACCAACAATTTGTGGAAGTGGAACTAAAGCAATATGATTACACAAAATACAGATTCAAACATTTCAGCAAATGGCTTCATCAATACAACAAAAAAACATTAATATAATTTTAAATTATTAAACTTTACATAATTCGTGTACAACCTAATCTATATTTAAAAATGAAAGAAAAAAATAATAATGGACACAGGTCCCTAGCAAAAACAAAGATCAGAAGAACGGAAAGAAAGTGGGTGGAAGCACAGTTTAAAAACCAAACAGGAAAAGACAAACGCAGCTGTGTAGAAATGTGAATTTGGTTTTACATGGTAGGGAGTCACTGTACCAAACTCTTTTTTTATTAATTTGTTTTCTATTTAAATTTTATTTTACTCATTACTTGCAACTGTTTCTGGTTGTTATCTTTTTTGTGTTTTTTTTTTTTTGGTTGTTGGTTTTTTGCTGGGTTTTTTTTTGGGGGGGGGGGGGGCCTGAGTTGTATTTTTCTTCAATTTATATAATTTTAATCGCTTTTACATTATTAATTATTTTTAACACTTATAAGATAGAAAATTTGTTATGTAAAAAAAAAAACCACCAAACAACTCATATCCATTATTTTCAATGTTGACAGAGTCACAGAGTGTGTGTCAGGTGTCTGTCCAACAAAGGCCAGTCCAAGGACGCACAGTGCACCATGTTGGTTGGTAAAGGTGAGAGACTCGTTGATGCACTCTTTGGTGACACCATGTTCATAAGTCTGAAGGCTGTTGTATTGAAGTACCCAATGTTACAGTTTTTGTTTGATGTCGTCCCTAAGCAATGATTTGGAGCCTGATTGAATATATTATTTTTTTAAATTTTTTTTTACTTTTAGCTTTTCATCAACTTTAGCCTTTCATCAACCTTAGCCTTTCATCAACCTTAGCTTTTCAAATACTTTTTCCAACTTTATTTTATTATCTTTTTTTTTAGATCTGAATCTAAATTTATCACTATTGCCTGGCTGTTGGATGAATAAAAAAAAAAAAAAAGAATAATTTCATTCAGTTACAGTTTTGACTTCTTCTTTTCATCAGACATCTACCCGGTTCCATCTGAACTGAAGGTGTGTCACGTTTCACCAACATCTGCTGCCTTGTCATGGTTGCCAGGTGACAGCAACTATCAACATGCCATTGTTGTCAATGGCAAGGAAGTGAGAGTGGTCAAACCTGGTATATTTCGACATACACTCACAGGTAGGTATTCAGAAGCAGTAATGTCATCTACCACAAAAATCAACCTGCTATACAATAAACATTACCAACGCATGAAGACTTATTATTTCTAAATTACTCTTTATAAGACTAATGCAGAGGTCGGCAAACTCATAATTCAAAAGACCCAAAAAATCAGCAGCAGGACAATTTTAAAAAATTTGAGAGCCAAATTTCTTTTCAAGAACCTGTCAAGAACCACGTTTTTTGGACTCAAAACCGTGTTGTGACTGGCTGGCTGGCTGAGCCACACTCAGGTCTCTAAAAAGCCGTGCTTTGCTGACCAATGTTCTAAGTGAATACATTTTATCAGACAGCACCACTTTCATACACAAGAATTTTGAAGATATATTTGGAAACATTTTCTTTCTTTTTTTAAATCCTCTAACAGGCTTGACACCAGGCACAATGCACAAAGTAACTTTGATAGCTAAGAGTATACCAGGAGCTTTGATAGAAGAAAAGTCTCGCAAGTGGGTAGAAAATGTGTCGGCCAGCATTGAGTTTCACACTCCTGAAGCAGGTAGATTTTGAGTTATTGTTGTTTTTCTTTTTATATTCATTAGGCTAAAATAATTCTGCTCATAATCTGACTATAGCCTAGTTTTGTTATTCTACACTGATAAAGCTACTTTAGACCCTGTGTATACTATCAGATTTGGTTTCAGAAATACTGGAATAAATGTTTATAAATGTAACTTCCGCAAAATAGTTTTTTTGTTATCATTGCAAACAATTTGCTTTTAAATTTATTAAACTTATTTGTTAGCTTGCTATTTTGTCTGTATGTTAGTTTGTGGTGGAATCTTGCATCTCAAATTTTACCCAATTCCTGATATCCTATTGAGATGAAATGTTGTACACTTACCCCTGATGACAATACAAACAGTAGATCTCCACTGACCTCCACTGACCCTTGAGTGACATATGCAGGTCAAATCTTGCATCTCAAATTCGACCCAGACTTCGGATCTTTAATTGAGCTGAAACTTTGTACACTTTTACTAAAAAGTACAAAATAAAACAATATAGCAATAATTTTTAAAAACAAGATTTTTTAGTCATATGACTGCAACAACTCTTTTGGGGACATTTATTTTATACTTTTTAGGACATTTTTTGGAAATGCATGTTTTGTTTTTTTTAAAGTATTTTTTTTTTCTTTTTGAACCAGGTATTTATTGTACAGATAAGTTCCTGTCATAAATTATCTTTGATACTATTCAATAGGGGCCCCTGAACCTCCGCTCAATGTCCAAGTAGAGTCTGGTCCAAGGGAAGGAACTATACTTTTAACATGGCTTCCAGTAACAATCAACTCATCTGGGGTGTGTAATGGAGCTGTTGTGGCAGGTTACCAAGTCATGGCAGACAGTCGAAGGGTTAAAAATATTCATGGACCCACTTGTGAGTTAAATTTGATTTCAGATATCAAGTTTTAAAAAAAAATCAAACACATGAAGGATTAAAAAAAAAGAAGCATTTTAAATTTACCTTCTCCAATTTACTTGTCTTTTGTTTAGTAATGGTGGCTTTTGGCCAACAGGTGGTTTATTGCTTTTTGTGTCATTTATCAAGTTTTCACATGTTCCTCTGCTTCTATTTCATTAGAACAAGAAAGTACATAATTAAAGATGACTTTAAATAAAATTATTTCATTTGCCCTTTTTTTTAATCATATAAAAATTATTTTTAAAAAAGAAAAATATAGTAATTATAAAATTACTTTTTCTTTATGATCTGTTTGCCATATTTAGCTGACCATGCTGATCTGTTTACCATATTTAGCTGACCACCATGCTCATCTGTTTACCATATTTAGCTGACCATGCTGATCTGTTTACCATAGTTAGCTGACCATGCTGATCTGTTTACTATATATAGCTGACCATGTTGATCTGTTTACCATATTTAGCTGACCATTATTATCTGTTTACAATATTTAGCTGACCATGCTGAACTGTTTACCATATTTAGCTGACCATGCTGATCTGTTTACCATATTTAGCTGACCACGCGGTGCTAAGCTCTGAAGATTTCAAAGGTCTCTTTCCATCTCATTTGTGTGTACGGACTGTGTCCACATCAGGAGTGGAGTCAGTCAACTCAGACATGGTCAGCCTCCCTGGTGCTCTTATTAAAGAACTCAAAGAAGGTTATGCCAAATCAAAAGATCCAAACCTTAAATCTTCAGACAGAGGAAAGGTCAGTAGCTTAAATTGCTCATTGTATTCTGTCTTTTAGGGAAAAAATTAACCTCTTATCAGCAGGGTTAAAAATTTAATTAAGGGTAAATTTTTTTACATAAAGGTTACAATGTGTGGTGAATCTCAACTATAAGACAATATTGGAGGGTATTTAAATAAAGGATAAAACGCAAAAATGTGGTGATCTTTGTTTTGTATTTTCCATTGATGAAGACATTTCCACCAATGAAGACATTTCCACCAATGAAGACATTTCCACCAATGAAGACATTTCCACCAAATGCCTTGCCAACATTTCTTTAAAAAAAAAGCCTTGAAATTTATCTAGATCCTCAAAAATGTTTTACAAATTAATTGCTTTAAATTATTTATGGAAAGATTGGATGCATGCTTGCCCTAAGTTGAATATCTGCTATAATGCTAAAATGATGAAATGTATTCGTTTTGTAAAAATCTTGTTAACTAATGCAACTGACAAATATTTATTTATAAATATTATAATCTCCTATTCCTATTGTAATGATGTACTTTTAACCTTGTTATAAAATAAGGAAAGAGTAATTGAACCACATTTCTAATTGTAAAATACAATTTACGATTACTGTAAAAAAAAAAATCATACTGAAAATCTAAAAAATATAATTAACTATAATTTATAAATGATGTAGCTCAAAGAACTCAAAGTCCACAAATTTTTAATACCGGTAATGATTATTTATAAATTGTTCTGCATAATTACTTTGGTTTTTAATGGCTTTCATTTAACTTGTCATGCATTAGTTGTATTTGTAAATTCAAAATAGTGTTGTGTTTCAAATATGTTTTGGTTTTCTCAGTCTTCCAAAGCACAGGCAGACGATGGTAAAGGACATGACACGGATGAAGAAATTGAAGCGGCATTTAGAGATGCTCAGAGCTCTGTAAGTTTTGAGTCAATCAAGGTCTAAAAGAAAATCATATTTAATCTTTCAATAATACAAAACAATTAATTTTGTTCTGTGGATGTACTCAAAAAAATTCATTTTTCGTAACAAATGTTTTTTGTGTAAAGTAAACCACTATTGTCATAAAACCTGTAGATCAATTCATATTTACCTAGAGACTGGTGCAATAATTGTTAATGATTAAAATTTTGGGAGTAACAATTTGACTGTAATTAAAATTTTAAGAGTAACCATTTGATTGTAATTAAAATCTTGTGAGTAACCATTTCATTGTAATTAAAATCTTGGGAGTAACCATTTGATTGTAATTAAAATCTTGGGAGTAACCATTTGATTGTATTTAAAATCTTGGGAGTAACCATTTGATTGTAATTAAAATCTTGGGAGTAACCATTTGATTGTAGTTAAAATCTTGGGAGTAACCATTTGATTGTAGTTAAAATCTTGGGAGTAACCATTTGATTGTAGTTAAAATCTTGGGAGTAACCATTTGATTGTAATTAAAATCTTGGGAGTAACCATTTGATTGTAATTCCAATCTTGGGAGTAGCCATTCGATTGTAGTTAAAATCTTGGGAGGCAGTTAGCTACATACTGAATGCTCCTTGACATATCTCTGCCCCTAGAGTATTTATTTTTTAAGTTTCTTTTGCCCATACCAGATAGATTTGATTATGCACTTGTTTGGTATTATCACAAGTACTTGACAAATATTGTATGTAATCATACAGATATTTTAAAATTAAACAAATCAGTGGGAATGTGATTTTCAACAACAACAAAATTTATTTGAAAAATTGAATTTTCTAATATTTTCGCATTTTCAGGGGAGGGATTTGGTAATTTACTTGTACATAATTCTTTTATAATTTTAATTATCCTATTCACTTAAGATTTTGTTCATTAATCACAATTATTATACCAGCCTCTTATATGTAATGTTTTTTGTTAGATTTCTTGATTAAGGAACAATTCTTTAATTACAGTTTATTGAGTCTATTCAAAATTTTTATGTCGCCATAGAAAATGAAAACACAACAAACTTACATAAATTAATTTACAATATGTGTTTGGTAAGGCTGTCTATTTATAAAATGAGTTGTGTAATGGTATTATAATTGCAAATAGTTCTTTTGAAAACAGATCATGGAAGAAAACAAAAATGTCTCTATAGGATTACTAATTTAACTATTACTAGCATCAAGGGTTGATGATAAAAGTCTGCCAATTCATTGATATTTTTTGGTTTATTTAAAATGGTTTAACGTAGGTTTTTAAAATCTCTGTTTTAATTCAAAGTCGGAAAAAGTTAAAATCCAACTCCAGCTATACTACTCCAGAAATGACGCAAAGAATTATTGTTGAAATGTACCTTTAATATAACTGTTGTTTCTGTTCCTTCCCAAGAAGTCTGTGATTGTTTTAAATGTATTAGTTATGTAAGCTTTCCATGTCATAGTTTTCTTTGTGTGTAAATGTAATAACTTCAAAGACATTTTAGAATTTAGTGATACAATAACAGATATAACCAAAGTACAGGAGCTTGGTTTTAATACTGGATGTTCAGCTGCCCCTGATTATACATTTTTAAGCCAAATGAACATGAACATCATAAAAATCACAAATCTAAATTAATTTCTGAATAATTAAATAGTTTAAGGTTTTCTTACAGTTCAGTAGTTTTAGAATTTATATAGTTTTAAGTAGCTCAATAAAAGTTTAAATAGCTTTTTAGCATAAAACAGAATTTTTTTTTAAAAATATGAGCTACCATAAATGCTAAAATTGATAGTCCATAAATTAAAAGAAACGATATTTCATGCTTGTAAGGCAGTTTTTAAAATTTAAAAATGCTTATAAATTTATCTTAGAGTTACTTTGGTATCTTTTTCCATCTCTTACATACACAGGCTGGGGTGCTCTAATCTATTTAGCCCAACATTTTTTTTTTACTCAGATTAAAAAAGCTGAGCTTGTAATGTGTATAATCATATTTGTATCTGTAAGGAGTAGAGCCTTTAACCAGATAACAAATATTCTTGTATAAAAACTTTTAGGCAGTAATAATCCTCTTGGTCTCTTAATTTAAAACACAACCTTCATATTTTGTTTATAAATTAGCAAATATATCAAATCTGTGTTTTGTTATATATGTACATGTTTTGTCAACTGTCACTAATTTAGATCCTTCCAAATATATCTCTTTTGACTTCGCATTTTTAAACATTTCTTTTATTTTGTTTATTTGTTTTTTGTTCACATTCTTTTGGACTTGGTTTTTGTCCATTTTCACAATTATAGAGTGATGGTGGTGTAAACGCAATAATGGGGGATCCCTATTCTGATACAAGCAGCTCAGAGTTATCAGATATCCCTGAAGTTGAAGAAGATCTCATTGGCTCACAGGATTCCCACCTAAATGAGGTCGGAATGAGCCGGACCAATCAGACAGCCTCTTATAGTCAGGTGATCAGCTCTGCAGTCAGACTTTCGCAAATGTTACTTTAGAGCACATTTTTTTCTATATTAATTTTCAACATATTGAAATTAGTGAAATTAACTTATGCCAAATTCAAGAAATATTATTTTATAATACAATACTTCATTTAACAATTTTCTTTCCCCAACATAGAGTTGGTTGTATCTTTCTTCATTTATATTCTATTTTCTCAAAATTCCTATTGGAGGGAAAATTTATAATGGCAATGAGCTTTGGCATGTAATTTGCATTTTGCCCCTTTCTTTGTCTTCCACAAAGCAGCCAGAATGGGTTTTAATTTAGGTGAAATATTTTTCAAAGTGTTGTAGATATTTTTTAATTTTATTTACATATTTTCTTGAGTTTAAAACTCAATTTTACTTCAAACATCTTAATACCTTTGGTGGGAATAAATTTTAAAAAGTTCTGAAAACTTTATGAGGTAGGCCTAAGTTTTAAACAAAAATATGGTTTAATAATTTATTCTGAATATTATTTATATACTAGTTCAATAACAGGAATAATTGAAAGGCCTTGCCATTCTTTACCCCTTTTAATTCATATGATAATATGAGAGCAACTTTAAACATTATTTGATTTGTTATTTGGAACCATTTTTGAGTTTGTAAATATAATATTAAAATATAATTAAAAAAGATAGGCTATAACTGCATCAAATCAAATAGAGTAACTCTTTGGTTATAACTTAATAGATTATTATAAATAACTGGTTATAATTAAAAAGATTATTATAAATAACTAGTTATAATTTAATAGATTATTATAAATAAATTACTTAAGACAACTGATAACTGATGTATTTTACATCTCAGTAAACTTATTTTTAATTTGGCTTAGAGTACTCAGGATTTTTAAAAACCCATACTTTAAATTTGAAGTTAGAAAAGGCATATATTTTATAAAAATCAAACTCTTTTGAACATTGTGTTACAAAGCTTTAGTTATCTCATGAAACAAATAACTAGGCCTATTTTTTTAATGGGTTTATTCTTATTAGCTGTTGTGCAGGCAGGTTGTTTATTAATTATTTTTTTTTAAATATCTTTTTGGGGTTTAACTTTAATTTAGTTGATGTCTTAAAATTATTATTCTTTGCATGGAATGACACCCATTCTGATGAAGCATGTATTGAAAGAAATCAAAATTTTGAAAGTCTAAGTTCATACGTGCCAATAGAAAACTAATAAAATCATGTTATTTAATTTTAAAAAATTGAAATTTTAAATAAAGAGAAATTAAATAGGTTTACTGGCATAATTTTTTGCAAATAACTTTAGATTAGGCTAGTGATTGCATGAAGCTTTTCTATTACTTTGTCTTTGTTGCATGAAATCTTCTAATTAATATTAAGGTACATTTTTATTAGTGTTATACAAATCAGATATAAACAATTTTAATCCAGTTTTCCTTAGAACATTAATCAAAGAGGTGTTGGAGTTAATAAATATAATGTTTTTAAAAATATCAACATAGAATTAGAAAGATTAAAAAAAAAGAAAAAATGAAATTACATGTCAATACTTAATGAGTCTTAACCATTAACATGGTCTGCTCAGATATTCACTGAACATTCATTACAAAGTAAGTGTAATTATATGCTACCAGTTTATGTCAGAATTTGTATTCAAAATTTTGTTTACCAGCATGATGCATAAAGTATAATTTTACTTTGATGTATGTTGACAACTCAATCTCACAGCTCAAATAAGACTTGAGGGGAAAAAATTTTACTACCAATCTTTGATCACGTATAAAAAAAATGTTTAAGCACAGGTTTAAAACCAGTTTTCAATTAAAGCCATATTGTATGATATATTTCGTACATCTTCAAATTTCTTGATTTGCTGAAATTATCATTTTGAATTAAATCAAATTTATATACCTAAATTTATTTTGCTATTTTCACTCTATTTTTCTTAACTATAATTTTGTTTTCCCCTTCTGATGGTTTTCTTTACTAAATTTTTCTTTCGTAATATATTTTGTTTCAAGGCTGAAAAAAGGTCACCTCAACCAGCACCCAGGAAGTTAGCCAGTGTTGCTGCTGATTCCCAACCAAAGGACTTCCATGATCAGAAGCCTAAAGGAGATTTGAACAGCTCAGCACGTGTTGTTCCAGCTATTGGTAAGTTTTGTTGTTTTCTATTGACTCCATTGCACGGAAATGTTTTAATGTGAAAACATTAAATTTAACAAGAGTTTAAAAATTGCACGGAAACAAAAAAATTCAATTACAAAATTTTCTTGGAAAGGAATTAGATGTTTTACATATTTAAATTTTCTTGTAAAATTGTAAGGAAATCTTTGGTTTTACAGTGTGTTTTTCTTTCAGTCCATCTTTTTTAGCTATTGAACTGCTCTCCAAATGAAGAAGGAATCTTTGTATCTGGAAAATAGAGTTGAAATCATAAATAAATTATCATTTTAGCTGTAACAAGAAGATAATCATTGTTATTCAGAAATGAATTGAATTAATACAACATTGTGACAGTGAGAACTAGATAATTCTCAAATAACGTGCTAAAAACACAAGAGGTAAAAATGTAATATTAAAAATTTGGTTTATAATTTTATCATATTTCAATGATGTATACTAGATTAAACAATCTTCAGGGTTAAATGATGTAACTGTTAAAATTGTTTCTCAGAAATCACAAGGGATAGCAGCACAGAGCAAGGGACTTCCCTTGATGATGAACCAGATGAAGGCAGTGCAGCATCAACAGCCAACACACCAATGTCTTCAAATGGTCGACCAACAGACTCAGTTATTTCTAGACATTACTGGGATGACAGTCATAATCCAAGTGCTTTCCGACAAGTGGATCAAACACGTCGCCATGATACCGCTGAGTCTGTCAGACCCGATGGAAAGGGAGCCGATGGCTTTCAGAGCAGCTCACCAGGAGGTAAAAACACAAATTTCCATCCACCTGCAAAGTCGCACATCCAAGATTCAGTGGCTGGCTCTGAAGTCCAGAATCTCAGACAAACAACCCGATCCATGCCAACTCATAATCCTGACCACAGAAAACATTTAGCCCAGTCGTCATCATTAAACATGGATGAGGGTGGAGACACGGACTCAATATCTGGGGAGATCAATCCCATTGTGGATGAAAATAGTGTGCGGTTATTTATAGCCTTGTTTGACTATGATCCAGCAACCATGTCACCAAATGTTGACTCTATTGATGAAGAGCTACCTTTTAAGGAAGGACAAATACTTAAGGTCTTTGGGGATAAAGATGCTGATGGATTTTATAAAGGAGAGAGCCATGGTAGGAAGGGCTTCATCCCTTGCAACATGGTGTCAGAAGTTCAAATCGATGACCCTGACCTTGTGGAGCAGTTGTTAAAAGAAACCACAGAGCGACCAGGTATGTGATTAACCCTAAGTTTGTGTTGAGTTATTCATCTTTTTTTTACTTTTATTGTTTCCAGCTGGTTCTTACTGTTAATTTTTTTTTTTTTTTTTTTTTAAGAAAAAAAAAAAAAAATGTGACTTTTAAAAAAAAAAAAAAAAAATGTGATAAATGAAACTAAATGTTATTTAAGCATTTGAAACTTAATTCTGTTTAGTATTATGATAAATGAAACTAAATAACATTGGTACATTTTTTTTTATTTTAAAAAAAAGTCACATAATTTTTTTTTTTTATTGTTTCCAGCTGGTTGTTACTTTTTTTTTTTTTTTTTTTCAACCAGTAACAACCAGCTGGAAACAATTAAAAAAAAAAAAAAAAAAAAAAAAAAAAATTTTTTTTTTTAAAAATGTGACTTTTTAAAAAAAAATAAAAAAATGTGACTTTTAAAAAAAAAAAATGTGACTTTTTTAAAAATAAAAAATGTACCAATGTTATTTAGTTTCATTTATCATAATACTAAACAGAATTAAGTTTCAAAATGCTTACAGCCTTTGAAACTTAATTCTGTTTAGTATTATGACAAATGAAACTAAAAAACATTGATACATTTTTATTTTTATAAAGTCACATTTTTTTGTATTTTGTTTAAAATTAATAGAAACAAGTGAATTTTAAAAAAAAAAAATAACATTGTTATCATCTTATCTATTATCATTAAGGTTTACACACAGTTCCTCATGGAAAAAAAAATAATACATTGTATTTTAAAGGGACTAAAATTCAGATGTTATTCTGTCAACTATAGCAGATATGTTCAGGCAGTCCAGCTTTGAAACAACAAATAATTCAACATTCCCATTTTATGAGCTAAGTTAAACCTTAGCTGTCTGATAACACTGCTTGATGTGCTTGGATGGTGTGTCTTTGTTTATAAAACTGTTATTTTTTTATTGTGTCTATCACTTTAAAAAAAAAAAAAAAAAAAAAACTCCTTTGTTAAAGTTATATTTTTTTTCTCAAAATGTGTGCAAGATACAAAATGTGACCCTCACCTTTGCACCCTCACCTTCTTGTGTGCAGTGTACCTTTATCAGCTTTTGGTGAGCAGATGTAGTGCAGCTTCAATTTCCACTTCAATAATCTGTAAATTTCAGTGTCCAGTCAGCCGTCCTTGACCCCAGCCACACAGGATATGGAGTTGACACCAAATGGCATGGTTCAGATACCCAGAGAGGGATCCATGAGAAGGATGGTAGCCATGTATGATTATGATCCTCAGGAACTTTCACCTAATGTTGATGCTGAGGTGTGTGTGCTATTTTTACGTCTATATTTAACTTGAACTCTTCGTCTGGTAAGTTTTTCTTTGCCTGTCCATTAAATTAAGCTGCAGTAAGATTATAAATGTTTCCAACTCCACAAATAGGTGTAGACAGAAATGAACAAATAATTTAAAACCTAATTGCTTTTAAGCCTTGATTTGTACTAATGGAATAATAAATAAAAGGAGAATTGAAATATAAAACGCAAAATGTGACAGTAATGTGCTTTACCTTACATTGCTAAAATGCTACTATTTAAACATTCAATTCATTATCTTTACTGTATTTATATTTATTAATGTTTAAAACATATTTTTAGAAATCATAATTTAATTCCACAGGATGTAGAAGTTCGGAATTGACTTTTTAAGTGCAATAAATTTAATAGCCGAGAGATGTGAAATGAATTAAATATTCAACATCACTGCTGAAGCCATTTGATTGATGATCTTTCAATCTTAATGAGCCAGTTTTCATAGCTGATATATTGGTACACAGTAGGAAAATATTAAATTAAAGAACCAAAGTTTGGGGAGCATAAAAACAAACTGTTTGATGACATGAACCTGTACAAATGTATTTTCTTTGTGAATATTTAAATATATAGGCCGGCTACTGGATGTTAATACTATTGACAAAGAAGGAATGTTAAAATAGAGATGCTTGGGTGTTAAATCCAAGACAAATATATATTCATAAAAATTATAAATACCATTTGCATTTTTTTTTTATATTGCTGCTGAATTTGTTAAAAAATGTATTTTCGATCAAAAAACAATTCAATGTTGAAAAAAAACAAACAGTTTGAAGGTTATATTTGTCTGGTTATTTAAAAAAATAAAAACAAGATGTTGTGCTGGCCTTTTGTTTAATATTAAATATTTTTATACAGTATTTCCTGTATTGAACCTGTGTTATGTTTAGTGCCAAACTGGCCAAGTTCATCACTTGTTATTTTCTTTTAGTTGATCAAATTTTTGTCATGTCTCATCAACATATGTGTCATTATAGTCTGTCTCATCAACTTATGTGTCATTATAGTCTGTCTCATCAACTTATGTGTCATTATAGTCTGTCTCATCAACTTATGTGTCATTATAGTCCGTCTCATCAACTTATGTGTCATTATCTCTTTCTCAGAAGAAATCCTCTCTTTATATTTATAATACTGTAATTATGAGCACCTCATAATGCTATAAATTAGGGGCTCTAAACTTTTTGGAATGGTGTACCACTTACAATCACCTGAAAATTAATGTTCCTCCATCTGCATATTTTATTTTTCAAACTGATTATTTTCTACATGGGTATCTCTTAGTTACATCTCTGTGTACCACCTAGAACAATGTATCTGTACCATAGTTTAAGAATCTGTGATATAAATAATACATTTATGAGTACTGCAATGATGACAGATAAGACATCACAGTATAACAATAATCTGGTAAACTCTTTTCAGCTAGAACTGTCTTTCAAAACTGGTGACATTGTCCTCATTTACGGGGATATGGACGAAGATGGCTTTTTCACAGGAGAGGTTAACGGTCAGCACGGTTTAGTTCCCTCCAATTTTCTGCAGCCTGCACCACTGTCAGACGACGAAGGGCTGGAAAGTGTCAGTGTTGTTTCAGCACCAAGGTCAAGGTGAGAAAAGTCACATTGATCATGCTCATAGTATGTCTGATAAGAGCTAATGAAAAGTTGTCTTAGGAATGGTGGCCTAACCAGCTGAATGTCCAATGTTGTGGGTCTACACCACATAGGGGCTGGCTATCTCAAGAAGAAAAGATAATTACTTAGAAGGTTTTTTGTGATCTTGGTCTACTGATATTTTGAAGGGAATAGGCCCTGTCAATATTGCATCATTTTCCTATAATTAATTAATATAATATGATCCATTCAATATTTATATTTCATTTCATTAATTGCCTCAATATGAAGTACCAATTTTTGAAGGTTTTAAAACTGTTCATGCTAAACAAATTTTTTTCAATGTATGTTCTAGAAGGGGCAGGTGTGCACCAAGCAGTGTTAGGCCTTAGCTTGAGATATGAGCAGTGTTAGGCCTTAGCTTGAGATATGAGCAGTGTTAGGCCTTAGCTTGAGATATGAGCAGTGTTAGGCCTTAGCTTGAGATATGAGCAGTGTTAGGCCTTAGCTTGAGATATGAGCAGTGTTAGGCCTTAGCTTGAGATATGAGCAGTGTTAGGCCTTAGCTTGAGATATGAGCAGTGTTAGGCCTTAGCTTGAGATATGAGCAGTGTTAGGCCTTAGCTTGAGATATGAGTAATTTTAATGTACTTTGATCTAAGTTATTAGTTACTTAATTGCTTGGTGATAGAAATTCTAGTGTTAAATTGTATCTGATATTTTTTTAATTTTATTTCAATAGAAAAAAAAATATTTTTTGCACTGTTAGCATTGACATCTAGGTCAACATTTCTCAAACTCTTACATCAATGGATAATTAAAAGAAGAACAAAATTAATATTTCAAACATTGACCCAAAAAGTAGCAATTTTGTGTATATAATGTGAGTTACATCCACATTTTCAAGAGTGGCAATATTGGAAACGTTGCATTATAAATTTTACTATTTGGCTGTTGTTAGTATTCCATGGAATACAGTTTGAGAAAGGTTGATTTAGGCTAGAGATAGATAATTTTTTTACACCATTTTTGTTTTGTGCAATAATAAATACCTAGGCATTTTACTAATCTTATGCAATCAGTTTACTGACCATGAAATCATGTCTTCTTTAACAGTTTAAAATGTGAAAACGTAGTTACTGCCAAAAAAGTATAGTTAACTTAAAAAATAGATAACAGTTTCTATATTTATTCAGCTGCTTATACTTATATTAATTTATAGATTACATGTCTAATTTTAAATGTACTTATTCATGTCCTTAAGCAGTCATGTATATAATGCTTATAACTCTGATATTATTCAAGAACTTTTTCCCTTGCAGTATAACATTTACTGTTATATAATTCATAGCCAGAGGCATTTTACAGCCCTTCAGGGTTAAGGGAGAGTGTGACTCCTAGGCTCCAGTGCAACAGTGTTGTGATGCATAATTTGTAAAAAAAAAATAATAATAATAATTAAGTCCCTAAAATTCAAATACCAAATGTTAGACAGCTTTTTATTGAATGAAAAGGCAATGGTAAATATTATAATTATGGTTGTCAAACCTGAAAAAGTACTCCTGAAATATTGCACAAAATGTTGAAGCCTCCAGCTATTTCTACAGAAATCATGTTGACTCAAATAAGTGTACACTAAATTCAATTAAGTATTTGCCTTTTAACCCAGGTCTGGTGAAAGTTTAGATGCTGCAATCAATTCCCTTGGCAGGACAGACTTGACTTCTAACGTATGTCTCATAACAGCTGGGCTTCAGGCTTTATTATTAACAATCAGGGCTGCAGTGTTGGTGACCCAAAGTCAAATATGTTTGACCACTCAGCAGTGAACATTTCTCTGACCATAGATAGAACCACAGATTTCATTTCCAGGGAAACAAAAAGCAATTTTAATGTTTCGGTCTTTCCATATTACATACATTAGAAAATGAAACCTGTGTATTTCAAGACTGTCATTTAATCAGGAGTCAAATATATTTTTTTACACTAAGCAGCCCTGGTTGTACGATTGCATGGTTTTGGCTTATTTTGTTCCCTTGGTCTGAGCATCTCAAGTTTTCAATTTAAAAACCTATTTATGTTTTCTGTTGTGCTTTTTGGAAACCCAAACAATTATTGTTGTCGAGTTGGGAAAGTGACACTAGCGTTGTTTACTTGGGCATGTGTGTGTAACTCTTGACCAAAAAGTAATTTCCAGAAGAAACCTGCCTACTTATACATTGGTTACCTACAACACTACAACAATCGATGCGAGAAATTATATTTTTTTTTTAAACATTAATTATTTTTTTTATATCTGAATGATGCTTTAATCTTTGCTATCTTTTTGGATAAAGCCGCAGAATAACAAACTTACTAGTCCTTAAAATTGGGTCCAGGAAATAGCGCTTCCAGTGCTACATATGAAATGTAAATTGACATAAATATCTAATTCAGAAAAGGATTATGTTTTAGTCTTCAACAAGGCTCTTCTGATGGTGATTTCATTTATCCAATGCATAATATGATTATTTAATCTTGAATCAACCATATCAAGATCAACATGGTGAATTTTAAGTGAAAATATGCTTTTAAAATAGGAACCTCAAAATGTGTCACAGCTTTAGAGAACAAATATTCAGATGTACATATGGTGCATTACTTTCATTTTTATATAACAGTGCACTATTGCAGAAATCTTTTTTTATATTTAACATTGTTTTTAAATGATTTTTATAGGCAAAGGATTAGCAGCTTAAGTCTTTTCGCTCTAAAAATGTCAGTTTCATTTCTGTAACCCAAAGCTACTCTATTTTAGATACTTGTAAAAATGTATGTTTGTTACAATAAAATTTTAAAAAGGTTGTTTATACATGAAGTTTTCATTAATTAGTTTTGACTAAACAACTCTAGGTCAGATTATTAACCTTTTCATATAAAATCCTTAAATTTAAAGGTACCCAAAAATTCTCTTTAAATAAGAAACGCACCAAAATTTCAAAATGTTTGTTTGTTTATAGAAGGCATTACAGTACTTGGATCTTAATAATTTTAATTTTCTTAGATTTTCTTAAATTAAATAATTTGTTTTCTTTCTTTTCACGATTTAAATGTTGCGGTCTGTGGCTACTAGAAACATTGGTGTTTTAACATAATATGAAATGTTTAAATTTAATTTAAATTCCTCTTTTTTTTTAACTTTTATTATTTCATTTTTCAGTTTTTCCCACTTCCTTTTATTTAGTTTGAAGATGTGAGATCCTAAAACAAATGATAATTATTTTATAAGGCAATTAATTTAACGTTTTTTCCTCTTAATCACATACATTTTTTTACAGTTATATTTCATCTAACTAGGAGAAGAGTCTATATAATAATATAGATTTTTTATTTTTTTAAATTTGATAAAAACTTGTAGAAATACATTTTAAAATCAAGAGTATAAAAACTAAATAGTTGTGTCAGCTTCTTAAACCTGTGTTTTAAAAACAATAGGTAAAAATGTTTTTGAGTGGATTCTATCCCTGGAAAAAGTCTCACATTGTATTTAATAACAGATTATAATTAATTACATACTCATATCAAGAAACATTAACATTTAAATTTTACATCTTCAAGAAATATTTTGGTTTCAAATCACGAATATAATAAATATCATTTTCTTTAATTTTAAACAACTTAAAATATCATTACTCTATTAAAGTAATATAAAATACGGATACCTGATAATATTTAAGAAAACTATTGTTTTGCTGTGAAATCATTGCATGATTCAATTTTCAGGGGAAATACGGACATTTGTATTATGTCTAAATGATGTGTGTCATTCGGTGGATGCCTCTGTATAGCTTATTTGTTGCCTTTAAAAATTGTTTTCCTATTTCTGTTTCCCCTCATTTTCATGATTTTATCTGGCAGCTTTTAAACTAAAATTTAACTGCAGTCTTTTAAATTACTGGTTTTATTAAAAAATTCTATTACATTTTGTTTTATTCCTTCCTTATTTGTTACTGAAAAGATTTTCCAAAATAGTCCTTATATTAAAGTTCATTGGATATTTTTAAAATAAGGTTTATCATTTTTTTTTTCCTCATTTACATTTTACTTTACATTGATTTAGTTATAAAAAATTTCTTGAATATTGAATTGGCGTTGAATATCTTCATAACTATAAATCACTTTATTTATTTTCCAGGCTTCACGACTGAATGATCAAGTAGCTAATAAGGCAGACCTAGTTAGCTCAAACAAGCAGGCCACAAACATCAATGTCACAGAGGGCAACAAATCAGATGGTTCAAGGCCAGGGACTGCCAGCCCAGCAGAGGAAGAAAAGCCAAAGAAAAAAGGAGGTTTCCTCAACAAGAGCAAAAACATATTTAAAAAATTCACCAGATGAGATGAGTTAACAGTTGACAGATGAGACTTGCCCCAACAAGACTTGCCCCAACAAGACTTGCCCCAACAAGACTTGCCCCAACAAGACTTGCCCCAACAAGACTTGCCCCAACAAGACTTGCCCCAACAAGACTTGCCCCAACAAGACTTGCCCCAACAAGACTTGCCCAGTCCCAACAAGTGTAGAAAGTGAATATGTTCTTCATAAATAAGGAAAAGTAAACAAGATTATTTTAATCAAGAGGAAGTTTATGATGATCCTGACACTGAAAAGAAGTTGACAAAGCTCAAATTCACCACATTCCTGCATAACTCTGTTTTATTGTACATGCTGAATCATCATATTGTTTGAACTTCGAAGAGCGGATTACTTTCAATATCTGCACACATCATCTTGCTTTGTGTATTTCCAATGTCATACACAATGCTGTCAACTATGTTGATGACATGTTTTTTGCTAAAACTTGTTGATGGAAAAATTATCAACACTATAAATGACTTTGATCAATCTGTAGCTCAAATATAAGCTTTCATCTAGAAGCAAAGATGCAAAATTGTAACTACTTTTGAAGCACAGTGTTTCAGTAGCACTAACCAGAGAACACATTTTTCCAGGTCAAATTTATTGCAGACGAATCTTTTCAATTGTAACTGACAATACGTCAACCAGGAAAATACTGGCAAAACTGGATCTATTTGTGCCATTCATTCATACTCTCTCTCATTATAATTAAAAAATTATATATTCATTTATATGTGTGTAAGTGCTGGTGACAAAAAGGTATGTTTATGAATAAATATGTGGAATATTAACTATTTTGAAACATCAGAGGGGCACCAAAGTATTTTAAATAGTTAGATGCCTGATGGGGCTTTTTAAGAAATGCTCAAATTAGTTTGAATCGTCTTCAATAATTTTATATTTATTATTCACAAAACATGACTGAATTTACAATGTGGTGTTTAGACAACATCTATAACTTCAATAAATTATTGTGTACCCAAGGCAAAGCAACACATATGTCTAGTCTCTGTTGCATCAGCAAAAAAAATTTTTTTTTTGTAATAGAATGTTTACGGCTTTAAATCTCCTTCATATGAGCTAAGTGAGCTTCACTTCTGATGTAAATTGTGACAAATGGATTATTAAAAAGTTAATAGGCAAATACATTTTTTTTAACCAAGAACTGGTATTAAGTTATTCTATCAAATGCCAAAAAATTCTTGTGCTGTTTGGTGTTTCCATTTCAATAATGTTGTAAAAAGTAATTTACACACAGTGTTTGTCAACATTTAGAATAAAAAAAAATCATTGGAACAATAAATAGAAAACTGGATGTCATTTAAAAATATTTTCTATCATAAAATTTGTATAAACTCAACTAAGAATTCATCTTAAAATTAAAGCAATTTTCGTAACTTCTCAGGTAATGTGAATTTACTTGTTAAGTTTTCTGTGTGCTACAATTATCTAGCTACTGAAGTATTAATTATGTTATTGTGATTTAATTCCATTTAATTTCTCTTCTTTTCATCAAATACTTTGTCATTTCTGTTCTTTGTAGTTAAGTATCTATTAATTATTTTTTTTTAAGTGCTGGAGGTTATCTGCAGCAATAAAATATAAAAATTAGTTTTATAGATAAGTGAAATATGTAAAATAATTTCCTGTCTAAAATATGGCAATTGATTAAGTTAAGAATATATCTCTTTTATGGTAAATGCTGTAAAATATGGCCACATTTTAAACTTATATTAAGGAACTAAATTTCCAGCTTGTAGATAAGTTTAAAAAAGTTAATGTGGAGATATTTGTTTTTTTATTTTGAAGTTGCTGAAAATAATCCTATGGAAATAAATAGTGATCTATTTTGTTCTTTTGTTGTATCTGATTAGACCAGCTTTAAAATTCAGTGGAAACCAACATTAACAAAATTTCACATTGATATTCCACAGAGAAATTCTAAATCTTTAGCATAGCAAATTATGTTTTTCTTATTGTTTCACTCAACTTCAATAGATTATTCATTATTCTTTCATCTTGTATAGTTAGTTCTCTCATATTATCATTTAAAACCAAAGAGGTGTTATAAGTGGTGTCCCCATCTTTCATCAAAAAATCAAAGTCCCTCTCTCCTTAGAAATACTGTTATGCTATTTTAAAAAAAAGCTTTTTTTTTTTAAACTTCCATCAAAGTATTTTGATGAATCTGAACCAGAAACTTTTTTTTTTACAAAATGTAATGATTAATTTTTTTAAAGAATGATAAATCATAGCCAATATTAAAATGATTAACTAATTAAGACATTTTTAATGGGGCTTTAAAAATGTATATTACATTAAACTGATTAACAGATATTTCGCCACAGGGTTAAAAATTTGTCAATCAGCCTAAATATACTGATTCAAATTAGCTAATTTTCATTACAATGTTAAACATTAAAGCCATTCATAATTATACATTATTGACTAATTTTTTACTTTACTATATGCAGCCAGATAAAGCTTTTCTGTTAAAATGTCTGGCATATTTGATTTTCATCCTTACATGGTATGATACAGACTTTAAAACAAAGTAAAGCAGAGGCGTAGCTAGAGTGTTTGGCACCCGGGGAAAAACAAAGTAAAGCAGAGGCGTAGCTAGAGTGTTTGGCGCCCGGGGACAAGATTCATTTTAAAGCGCCCTCTTTTCCTTCTTTCAACTCTCAAACCCATTATTTTCATCAATAAAATAATACCAAAGCGCATTTTGGTGCCCCTAACTAGCTGGTGCCTGGGTACATCTGTACCCCCTGCTCCCCCTACGCTACGCCTCTGAAGTAAAGACAAGCTTTTTAAAAACTTCTTAGACCAAAAAGTAATTTATTACATTGATCTTCCTTGTATATTGAATTATTTTTTTTTTTAAATTGTTTAAAGCATTCTGCTATGTAATCAAAACACTGTTCAAGATGTACATGTCTTTATCTTTCATTCCATTTCTTTTCTTCTTTTTTCTCCATAAAAGTCTTAATTGTGATTGATTATTATTGACTTTTTACACTGCCTCGAACTAAAGGTCAGCTGGCCTTCTGAAAAAGTTCAGTTTACTAATACTATTCTTTGATATGAAATGTGCATCCATCAAATATGAAAACAACACTGCAGATAAATATATTCTGGTTCAAAACAATAAATGTAATTAAAAATATGTCAAGATGTTTGTGTCATGATAAAATCTTACCCAAGCTGGATTCATCAAGACAGAAGGAATGCCTTGGGTTTATTTTATGCCTAACACAGAGCCAACAAGTAGTATGGAGCTCTTCTAACTCTTTGGTCTCCATGAGGTTTATCCCTGGGTTATTTAACAGTCTAAACATTAAGCACAGCTAATTTATCGCTAAATATTTTTTTTTATTTTGGATTATTTTTTACTTCTGTTCCTTATGATGAAATAAACAAAACTCTTTTTTTTCCTCTGCTTGTAGAAGATGACATTCTTGTTATACAGATATAAAATTTTCTACATTTAATAAAATATTGCTTCACCTGGCATTCCTAAATATTTAACTGGTGGATTTACCCCCTTTACCACCCTTTCCCCTAACCCTTGCCCCCAACCCCCCAAGCCTTTTACCTCCATCCCTCTGCACCAGCGTCCATATTCTGTATAGTTATGTCTATGTTATAGATAAATAAATTTAAATTAGTAACATTCCTCAGTAGTGTTTGATAAGAAAGTTCTTAAGTGTATCTGAATGCACTCCTGTGTTATTAACCATAGTGCCTGTTCATATTGTCTAGTTGCTTTAGTTATACAGAGTTCCCCAAACTGATTATTGTGGTCCCACTCATACTCCATTCAATGATTGTCATTTTTTTTCCATGAAAAAAAGTATGTGATTTTTGCATTTTGTTAAAATATTGTTTCAAAAATCTAATTATTGTCTAATTTATAATAATTTTTATTATAACATTTTCAAAAATGAAATTGGTTACATATAATAAATATGCATATATCTTTTATTTCACCTGATTTGGCAGAGAAGATGAAAGTAGTCATGGTAGGTGCCGTGTTCTTTAGAGATCTGCCTTCTGGCAAGGTCTAGGTGCAGTTGATTCTATGTATGGATGTATTCAAAAAGTCATTTTGTTTTGAATAGGGCTGGTATATTGATTGGTGGGAAAATGAATTTGAGCAGCATATATTTCATGTCTAATTTTGTTGAATTTTCCCCAAAACTTGGATTATATATCAAGAAATAATTAAATTGGTCATGTCATTTATCTATTTTTTTTTTAAATATACAATGGAAGAAAAACCTTTAAGAAACTAATACTGTAGTTGGATGTTTTTTCTCGAAATGTGTCACATGGATATAAATTTGTTGTCATCTTCACAGCCCAGATTTATTTTAAGCATTTTTGGGGAGTGTTAGAATGTTAAAAAAATATGCATGAGTAATAATAATAAAAAAAACTGTTAAAAAATGTTAGTCTTGGACTAAGGTGCGATGTTATTGTATGCAGGCTGTGGCAAAAAGAAAACCCCCAAAAAAACACCACCTAAAAACCAAATTATTTTCAATACAAATGACATAATAAGCCAAGGAGTGGTGAAAATCATGTTAATTTGGGACACTTTGTTGCTTGTACCATGTGGGCTCTATTAAATTAATGGTAAATAATTGGTATCATGTCAGTGCTGTGATGCTTCATAATTTAACAATTTAACACTTGTTTGAATGGTATGATGTAGTTGAATGTTTTACATGTGTTGCATAATTCAAAATAGGCCCACTGTGTAATGATTCAAGCTTCCACATACCTTGTTCTACCATTGTCTACTGTTTAATATATAGGAAAATCCGAACAAGTTAGGCTGACACAAAATATATAAAATTCAAAATTCACAGATTGTCAGTTCAGTTCACACATTCTATTGTATGTTATTTTTTTTTCCTTTCTTTTGATAGGAGTCATTGGTAATGCTTAACTGGTTTAATATTACCCTAAATTTGACTTCGTAGCTTTAAATCAGTCTACATTTCAAGTTCATGTAATATATTATAAATTTATTAATACACTTTAGTATACATATATTCAAGTATTCTTCCTACCAAAATGATTTAAGTTTTTAAAATAATACTTTGCTGTGTGTATAGCTCTTGTTACCTTCCCTCAATGTTAACTTATATAATGTCCTGTCGGCATCATCAAAGGATTATAACTAAAAAATATTATTACTGTGCAAGCATAAATTTATTAATTGCATTTGAAATGTAATAAACAAATTTAAAAAAGGATATTCAATTGGATCTTTTTTTCAAGATTGTGTGTTTGTTAATTTTTTTAAGAATCAAAGATCAACAAAATATTTTTAGAATGAATCTCTAAGATATATTATAAACATGAATGAAATTACCATTGCTTAATTATTTTAACTAAAAATGAGTATGTGAATTAATAGAAGGAAAAGGGAATATCGCAAGGCATGTGTGTGGCTGTTAGCTTCAGTTTTCAAGTCCAAAGTCCACATTATTTTCTGCTGTATAATTGGAGGGGACATAGCTCTCAGAACTTTCTGATGTAGGCCAATTTTATTCTGAGCTAAAAGAAATTAGATAAACATATTTCAATAACAATGAAGATATAGGATCCTGAATGCAGAAAGCGAGCGGAGCGCTCAACACTCTGAATTATTTACAATATGACAATATTGATGTTTATGTAAGCTTATATCAATTCAATCGGGTATTTAATTAATTTTTTTATTGAATCTGAGAATATTAAATAGCTGGTAGTTAATTACAATAATCTTGATAGTGAAAGCATAAGGAGAAAGGAAGACAAATTGCAGTTTAATCTTTCCATCACTTCCTGTTTTCAAAGATTAGTATTGAAATTATGGTGTTTATAGGCAGGGAGGCATCATTGACATCATTTCATCAAAAGAAACTGTCATATTATTTACAGTTATGAATGTAGAAATAAAAAAAAATTAAAACTAAGAACATTCACATTTTGTAAGTACTCTGTCTAAAAATATGATTTTTCTTTTCTGTTGTTGATGAAAGAAATTCTAAATAAGTATCAAAAAGAGACTATGGTGGGACATAGTTGTTTTTTTTAATGTTGATTCAGAGTCTGATAGAATGACTAAAAACATAACTTATGGGATGTTTTTAACAACATAATTTTTTGCTTCAAAGAAATTATCAAAATTTTGTTTTTTTAAATACTTTTGAGTTTTCAATCAGCAATCCTAGAGTGATGACATTCTGCAAGCATTTCAATTCCACTAAATATTAAGTATAATACTAAATAAAATGAATATGATTAAATCAGAAGGTGAAGTTTTCTGTATAAAACAAGTATTAAATACAGATCTGTTTTGCTGTGTATAGTGTTCAACTGCATGGCAACAGACAATAATAAACAATACTGGAAGTGAAGATACTAAATTTGAAAATACTGTACACATTTTATTTTACACACATTTGTTTAAAAAATTTTTATACAACTTATTAACGTTTATATCATTTTTTTAAAAGAAAAATAATTCAACAATTTACTGGAAACATTATTTGTTAACCTACATCATTTTGGTAAAACATTTTGTCAATAACTTCTGTTTTTTAAAAAAGGAAAAATTTAAATTGCCCTTTGCATTAATAAAGAAATAATGATATCACCTTTAACAAAATCACACAATACCATTCACAACAGCAGGTGGCAAAAAAAAAATGACACATAGTTAATTTTGGTTAAAGTTAAATTTTATCACAGATTTTAATTTGAATAATTCAGTTCATTAAAGCATTGCACAATGGAACTGAAATGTATTTCATGATTAGTAAAGACCACCCAGTGTTTTAGAAACAAATGAATATGTTTCACAATTTGACCTTCTCTGAGGGGTCAACATATGATATTAGTCTACAGTGGATTTCGTATTCACAAAATGTTGAAAATGACTTAACTATAATAAAAATTGACAGATTAACAGACAGACATGTAAAATATAACTTAATTTCCTTCAACTGCCATTTTATCATCAAAAATGTATTTTAAGCTGACCAATCAAAACCGAACAAATTGTAATCAATTTTAAAACCACATGCTAGAAATGGCACAGTAGCTAATAAATGATCTTCACTATATCCACTATATCATGTACACTGTTTTAATCTCTATATAAACTGAAAACTTAAGCAACCAAAATAATTTTAATCCTACTTTGAGAGAATTAAAACAGTAACTTGATCCACAAAGACATTGTTTAATCTGAAGTGACAGGGTTTGAGGCTTTTATCAAAGTTTGCAACTGCTCCTCTGCTTCTCTCATTTTGATGGTGCTCTCTATCAATGACAAAACACAGAACACCCAGTTGTACAGCAGCAAGGCAGGGATTGAACCATACTTGCCAACCTCACCATGAGGAATACCTGGGTGAAAGAGAACAAATATATTAAAATTGACTCAATATCCGATATAGAATATAAGTTTATGTTTTATGAGGTGCAGTGTGGGAAAACACTAGGACTGCAAAACCTGCCTGAATATCATGAGGTTCCCTCTCCACACTTTAAAGTTCACTTCAGTAGTTTGCAAAATTTTCATGATTACTAACTTCTTTCTATTATGAAATGACCTGCAAACACCAACCCCCCCCCCCCCACACACACACAACCAACCCTGATATAAATAAAAAACTAAATTCTTGATGATTCAGATACAAACATCATTTCTTGATGCTGCAGAAACATTGTGAGATTTCCAAGATAAATTATGACAAGTGAAAATTTGTCTAGTGTCATAAAATCAAAGCATTTTTCAGAAATATATTTGTTTAAACTCTATCATTCATGTCAGAGAGACAAATAGAAGAATGAGGAAAACTAAAATAATTTGCACAAAGTCTCAAATAAAGACTAAAATAAATTTTCAAACGCAAAGCTAAAAAAAGAATTCATGAAATATTGCAAAATAACTTTTAACAATTAAAATTCTATTTAAAAAAATTTAATTTGATAAAATATGAAAATAATTTCACTTACTGAATGTTGCTATTTTAGAATAGTAATAGGTCAATATTAAAGAATAATAAAGGTCAATATTAAATGAAAGCTTAAATATTTTTCAAAAAATTAATGTATTTTAATATTAATATAAATAATAGTTGTATATCTAAAGCTCGATGCTTTGCAATCACAGGTAGATGAAAAACAAACCATAAAATGTATGTTATAAATGTATTTGGTTTAAATAAATATTGAGTATTAACTCATCAAAATAACTTCCAATTTTATTTTCAAAAAATATATGTTTATTTTAATTACAGAGTCCAGTGGGAATGCTAGAGCTAAATTTATATTTTCAGGGTATTTTTTGTTTTCAAAAATATTTTTACATTTACTATAACTCAGTGCTATACACTTTTAAGTACAGAAACCTCGCATTGTTTTTAATAACACAGTACTGCAAATGAGATGAACAATATTTACTTACCTTTCAAATATCTGGAAACTCTTTCAGCTTTCACATATTCTGTATTTTTTGTTGGGTCGTATGATTTGATTTGATTGATAAAAGCATTGTTAATGCTCTGTAGAATAGAGTGTGCAGATGGCAATGATTTTTTGGGGGAGTGTTAAAATGATAAAAATGTAACTGTAGCATAATATAACTAAATATGTTAGTTTTAGAGAGCTGCATAGTTGGAGTCAAGGTTGAGAACGTTAAGATGGAGATAATACATGTATTTCACTCCTGTTTGAGTATATATTAATCTAGTTTAAAAAAATATAATAAGTTGAAGAACCTGTTATTCATTTTAGTTTGCATACACATTTCCGATAGTAGGCCAAAAAGCCTGTCTGCTTGAAGCAATGTTAATATCCAAAATGTTTTTCCAATTAATGAGGATGTATTTCTGTAAAAACTTATTAGGATGTGTGCTTCATTCTATTAGTGATGTGCCTGAATCTATGATGTGTCTACAAGTAATCTTTGGCCAACCTCTTTCCTTTTGACCCAGGGGATTCTAGGTCAATCAGCATATTACAGATCCATCTCCAAATGTCATCACACATGTCTGATTTTCTTACAGAATTCATTAATTGTAAGTAGTAGTTGGCATTGTTCAACAGCCTGACTTAATCAATATATAATGAATATTGCAACTTACATTTTTCACTACAGGCCAGTCCTCATACTGCCCCTCCCCTGCTTTTTCTGCATCAAAAATGGACAGAGCCGCCCGGCATATTTCCAAAATGACTTTTGGTGGCTGGTAGTAGCTCTTCAGTTCTGCGAAGGCCATTTGGTCAAGCTTGGAAATGTTTTCGCGGAGCTCCGCCAGCATGTAGCTTTCAAACAACATTGTCACATTGCTGCTATCATCCTTTTCTGCTTCTGTGTAGGAAAAGCACATGAATATATTAGGCAGAGATGGAGAGGACTAACAGAATGTTCTTTGTAGATAAGTTTATACCTTTTATAATCCTTTTGCCGAATTTAAGTGCTAATGAAAAGAAAAGAATTAATCAATTGGTGAGAGTAGAATTGACCAATTACAATTTTTAAAAAAAACTTTGACTCAGAAACATCAGACTTACCTAGCAATCTCTTCCTCTCAATACCTTGACTCTCTCCGGCAATTTCTTTGGAGGCCTTCTGCAGCAGTCTCAGCATTCTCTGAGCCTCCTTGTTTTCAAACTGAGGCAGTTTCTTGATCTCTCCTATGCTTATATCCACCACTCCCAGGGCCTTGCCCGACATGTTTCTCAGTGGTGTGGCTGTGTGCCTTTCCCCGTAGGCCTCAGCCATGACTGTATCAGAGTTTTCCATGCATTGAAACAGATAGTCTCTAACACCATGGATGAAAATAGTTATTAAAAATATTTTTGGAAATGATCATACGAAGTGTAATCCTATTTCAAAATTCCATTAACATTGGTAAAATAAGCTTTTGCTGGATTTCTGTAGATGGCATTGGTGGCATTATGAATAAAATAACACATTTCAGATCAAATAATTTAAAAAATATTAAGTCTTTCTTCAAGTTACGTTTATTCTTTCATAAATACAACCCTTAGGAATTTATGATATAATTTAGTTTTTAAGGTATTGTTTTTTTGTTGGTCTTTAAAAATCTCAGGTAAGAATTATATCTCTCAAACTTGAGTTAAACCAAATAATAATTTTTTTCTTATGTTCTTTTAAATAAAGTGGTGAGAACATTTTAATTATCATTTTAGGAACCCCCAAAACATGATTTTTTTTTCCCTCGAGACCAAGTGAAATATTCTAAGATGAATTTAATAAATCAGTTAAGTTTATAGAAATATTCTCAACTTTGAAATTATATTTTTATTGCTTCATTTTTTTATCTCTTAAGAGACAATAACTTATGTTTGCAGTAAAATACAGTAAGACAGTAGGGTTACAAAAAATAAACTTAAAGGCTCAGGCATTAAGGTTTTGTTTTTTAATCAAATAAAATAACCAATTTTAGATCAAAGGAATGAAATTTCTTCCCAAAAAAAATATATTAAAGTCTTTCTTCAGGTTAAAAATATTTTTCAGGAATACCACCCTTTGGAAGTTGTGGTAAGACACAGGCATTAAGATGTTATTTTTTTTTAAAATCATATTCTCTTAATCTCAAGATATATAACTAGATGATATGACGCGGGGTAACAAGGATAAACATGTAAATGCGAAATGTGCTTCTTGCAACCTACTATTGCAAAGTCTCTCAAATTCTACTTATTTTTTTACATAAATAACTTTATCAGGTTTAGAAAAATTCAACAACTTAATGCACTACTATAACTATAATACATTAAAGTTGAAAAGGGGGCCCCGGCGGGGGCCCATTCCATAATTTTACTGATTTAGTTTTGCCTGTGATCGAGGCCCTATAAAAATCTGTCAGATAAATAATAAAGTTAATATTTTAAAGCTGTCCCATTAAAATTGTTTTAAAATTTCAATAGATATAGCATTTTTAAATTATAGAACTTTCTTGAAAATTCTAAACCGGCCCTGAATGGATTGGATATTATTTATTGTAAATCCACCGATATGTCAATATGGACTACGACGTATTCTGCTACAAAGCAAGGCTTACATCCATCAACTCACATAGAACCAATAGCATTGTCTAAGCCTATTGATATTTATAAAGCTTATATAAGGAAAAATGAATTGGGGCCCCAGCTCCAGAAGAATGGATATTATGAGTTCCGTACCCTTTGGTATTTGAATATGGATAATCAAGTGTATGTGTACTAAGTTTGGTCAAGATCCATCTATTCATGTAGGAGTATTTGTTGTTAATTTTATTTATATATCTATAGCTCATATAAGGGAAAAAAACGAATTTGGGGCCGCCAACAGAATTTTATAAAAAGTTCATAACCCCCCAAGAATTAATTTCGGATAATGATGGATATAAGAGCAAAGTTTGGTCAAGATCCATCAATCCATGTAATTACGTATGTGGAACAAACAAAGTCACAAACAAACAAACAAATTTTCACTTTTATACATATATATATATATATATATATATATATATATATATATATATATATATATATATATATATATATGTATATGATTTATAATAATAATACTTAGATATTAAAGAATGACTAATGTTTATCATATTTAAATTGTTAGATTTCCGTAAAATAATACAAAATCACAAACATTGTTTTTAAGAATACGACCGTAACACATCTGCATTGGCTACTTCATAATACAACAATATTTAATAATTGTGGACTTGCATTCTACCCACCTAAACAAGTTATTTTTCCTCTCCAATCTGACCACTTCAGTTAAATAAATGCAGGGACTCTTTTTATCAGAAACAATCATCTTTCTAAGCACAGGGTCACCATCAGGCATTTGGTTCGGCTCCACCAGGTAGACAGCAATGTCAGTGATATGGGGACACCGTTTGCTCATCCATAATAAGGCACTCTCTGCAACACGGAGCAATTTACGGCGCATCTCCACTTGGTGGTAGGCAATACTGAATGCCTTTGCAACACCCTAGAGGAGAATAAAATGTAGAAGAATTTGTTTTAATGATTCAATAACCAACCCATTGGTGTATTAAAATTAACCAACCCATTGGTGTATTAAAATTAACCAACCCATTGGTGTATTAAAATTAACCAACCCATTGGTGTATTAAAATTAACCAACCCATTGGTCATTGGTGTATTAAAATTAACCAACCCATTGGTGCATAAAATTAACCAACCCATTGGTGTATTAAAATTAACCAACCCATTGGTGTATTAAAATTAACCAACCCATTGGTCATTGGTGTATTAAAATTAATGAGTCCGTTGGTGTATTAAAATTAACAAACCAATTGGTCATTGGTGTATTAAAATTAATGAGTCCGTTGGTGTATTAAAATTAACCAACCCATTGTCGTATTAAAATTAACATGGTTGAAGTTTTAATGGTGTAGCTATATAATAAAGGGTACTACGAGGTTTTTCAAACTCTATCATATTGTAATGTATCACAATATATATTAAGCTAAAAAAATTGGTGTCAATAGTCACTATTATTATCATTCATGTTAATTGTATCCTTATTATTTTTATTTTTTTTATTTTGTATATTAGTAGAATCATTGGATGCACAATAGTAATTTTGTTACACTAAGCTTGTTATTGGATAGACACAACACAAGTTTCATTTTTAATAAAGCAAATTTTACATAAAAAATATTTAGGCTTGTATCATTTTGAAAGGCAAGGCAAACCCTGGTTAATTTTTATTTTAAGAACAAGGCAGCTTCCTGGTAAGACGACCTAACTGTTTTACCCAGTTTTCTTTTAAAAATTAGCGCTTTCTGTGACAATATAATAATATTGTGCCAAAGTTTCACTGATACTTGGAAAGGAAAGGTTAAAAATAGAAAGAAGGAGGGAGAAAAAATAAAGAATGAGAAATAAAGAAAAAACAGAGGTAGTGAAGGGATGAGAGGAGAATGAGGACCATAAAAAGAGAGGAGAACTGCACTGATTTAAGAGACATATATTTTATTCTTTTACCTGGAAAAACTGAACTTCATGTGTAATAAAGATGGACTTCTTGTATGGGTCACACAAGGTGTCAATGCCCAGTGTTCCAAATACACGCTTCTTTACATCTTTCAGTGGAACAACCACTAAGGAACCATCTCTATCCTGAAACAAGTTAGGGTTAAGCTTTTGTTCTTGTTTTACTTAAAAAATATGTTTATTAAAATTACACGGTATGAAAAGCTAAAAAATATAAATACAGCTTTGCACAATAGTGTAAATATTATTTTTTTAAATTACACATCTATTCTACATCTTATGAATCTTCTATTATGTGTCAATATATATGATGCCTACATATATTTTAAATGGACCCTATTATATCTAATGTTTATTTTCCACTGACAGAGCCAGATTTTTTAATTGTTTACAAAAAAGGAGAATACATGCTTCTAGGAGGACTTGTCCTTCTATACTAAGATTCTTATCCGTGCCATAACTGTTATTTGAGGTCTACACTAACAACATGAAATTGAAATATCCTTTCTTTAAATATTCTATCAGTGTATTGAAATTCTTTAGATTTGATATATATCTCTTCCTTATTTTAGTTTTAACACACACTTTTTAGAAAAAAGCTTGCAATTTAGCTAAGTCAAATCTCATTGAAATAAAGAAAACTCATTTTAAAAATTAACTGTTTATAAATAAACAGAGCAAACAGTAAACTGCTTCACAAATTAGCGACAGGAGTATTAAAAGAAACTGTAATATGGAAAATTACATCACGGGTTCTATCATAGTTCCAGAAGTAGATACTGCCATGATTTGCTACACGTGGCACATGGACAGGTTTTCCAGTTTCAATTGCTTGGAAACTGAAATTCACAGTTTTAAAATTGAATTTTACATGTAAACTGATAGCTATTAAATTTGTAAATTCACTTTATTTTTTGATTAATTTAAGTGGCCTGTTCATGTAAAATCTTTACTAATTTCTACGTTAAATAAACTATTTATTTTACTTTACCTATTGCCAGTAATTAATAGGTGTTTAAACCAATGCAAACTCTAAAATATGGTCCGTGACAAACAAAAATCTCTCTACATTAATTTATTATAGAACAAGTTATAGCCTGCCAGACAATGGCAGAGGCAATGCAAGAACTTCCCATGTACTAAAATTACTTGACAAAACATGTATCCCAGTAACGCACTTCATAAGAATCCCAATTTTTTTCAACGCTCCTGAAATATATTAATATTCTAATGTCCCACCCTTTATTACGTTGCAGATTTATAACACAATATTACCATATTTAAAATGAAAAGAAAATACTATGCACCAAACTCACTTCAGGTATTTTTAAGAATCTCATTTAGTGCAGTTATCTAGAATTTTATATTGCACCATACTTTGTTTCACACATAGATAATTATATGTATTGATTAAATACAATTCAACTTTTTTTTTTTTACTCATAACATATATACTACATAATAAAATAGTATCATTTTTGTTGTTAAAACTGAAACATTGTCCCAACTCCCAAGAAGCCAACCAACCTGACTCCCTTCATGTTCTTGAACAGGGCTTTTCCCAGCATATACTGGCAATCTTCTGGAGTGCAGGCTGAATATCTCAACAATAGCGGACCTCTGCGTGGCTCCATCTTGTTGACTTCCATCAATGCAATGTTCGCACTGATCCTCTTCTCTCCTCCATGTGTCTCAGCATCCTTTTGGCAGTAAATATTGGGTGTTAGAAAATGTTGGCACATAGTAATGTTGTTGTTTTTTTTAAATTATTGGCAAGTAGTAGTGTTAAGTGTTAAAAAAAATTAATAGTTCACAGAAAAAAAGATTATTTAATATCAGCATAAAATAGTAATTTATCTCAAATGTGGGAACAAGGATGAGTAATTTTTTTGATCTCTTGACATTTAGCCTGGTCTGGCAATCTGTTCATTGAAATTCTTGGCATCATTGGATCTTAAATTAACAGCCCTCTATCTAACTTACACCCTGGGAGATATTTTGAGAGAAGACAGTGTGAGCTGGTACCTTGTACAGAGCTTGGAATACAGCCTTGTAGACCGGGTCCATCAATGTCCCGCTAAAATGTGCAGCTGTAATAATCTGTTTCAGCCATTTTTTCCTGGCCTCACCACGAATGCGCTCAGCATATGATCTCTGTGAATCAGAGATGACGCAAGTAATTTTTTTATATATATAATGTTGATATTGACCACTCACTAGCTAAGTCTATCTGAATGTTTCATAACTCAATAATGAATGGATTTTATTTTCTCCAATCATCTGTGAATAAAGAAAAAATGACCATAGGAACCACAATATTGACAAGTGTAGCCATTAGAGAATCATGGCAGTGACTCATTTGCCATAGCCATTTTAGATGATGTGGAACCTGTTATAGAAAATGAAAATTAAACTTTTTGTCAAGTTCTTACTTTCTTTAAGTTAATAATTTCAATAGCTGGCTGCATACTGAAGCCTACTCATAGTCAGTGATGTAGGAAAGAGGGTAAAGAGGGGGGACACGGTCTGGCCATGGGGGGGGGGGGGGCACTATTTTTCTTTATAGGGAGGGGCAGCAGAAAATCTTGGCCCATCCCTAGCAGCGACACTGCTTATAATAGCTCTAATGTGACCTCTCTTAATCTCTTTCATATATTAATAAAAGGGAGACAACATCATTACCCTTTAGGTATGTGTGAAAATGTAACCCCTCATCACATATGGCAAGGACTTAATGAAGAAGATTCTATGTCACACTATAGCGCAACATGCTTTTCAATTTAGTCTCCTTCTTGAGTGATTTCAAATTCAACAACTGCATTAATAGAGGAATTGAATGCTGGAAATTGTAATGAAATCTTTTCATCTGAAGTTAAATCAGTAACAAATTTCTGAATCAAGACTGCAAAAGAATCCCTGGTTATTTCATTTACCAGTAACATTGCTTAATGTAACATTCTTGATTGTGATTTGAATTTGCAGCTTGAACCGCAGAAGTAAAAAAAAAACAAAAAAAACAACTGATTGGCAGAACTTTAAAATAAATAATAATTTGTGTCTTGGATTTTTTTAAAAATGTTTTTTTGGGGGATGAATTTTTAAATGTCCTCACCTCCACAGAGTTCATGAGGAAGTCTAGCAACTGTTCAAAGTTTTCAGATCCTGGCATCTCTTTGACAACAAGTTCTATTAACTGTCTGAACTCTTGCTTGCTGAGTCGCTGGTCATTAAATTTAGATGCTTTTCTGAGGGCAGTCTGAGCTGAGAATTGGTAAGATAAAATGTGATTCTTATTAACTCACTAGAGTTTTACTGTCTGTGAAACATTTATGCTTTGTACACAGTAGCATAAGGAAGAGAGGCTGGAAAATGCAGTGAATAAATAGCGGAACAATATATGTTTAGGCTTGAATAAAAGATAGAACAGTTAAAAGGGTGTTTTGGCTAAATGCCTTCTCCAGAAGTCCATCCCAGGTAGTGGCAAATATGGCTACCACAACCAGAGTTAAGGTACAATAATTGAAGAAACGGTACATGTAAAATACAGAGAAAAGAAGTCACTGGTGTTCCATGAGAGGGGCAGCCAGCCTATCCCAGTAGAAACATTCTAGAGTTGTGAAATTGGCAATTTGTGTTTTTTAAAATAGGCAAAGCTTGGGAAATCTTTTCATGAAACCTGGGAGACACATGTATGCATTTTTATTTGAAAATGTGAAAATATTTACTTTTCTTTTCCTTCCCCACTTACCAAATCTTTAAAAAAAAAAGGTTATTTTTCAACCGACCTTTCTTGATGCCATCAACCTCCTGGCCATCTTTGTACTTGAACAAAACCTCCTGCACATCTTCCATCTCTAGGAAACCGCTGCCATCATTGTCCCATTTCTCAAACAAAGTGTCGATCATTAACTTCCTCTTTGCTGAGATGACCTCACGACGACCCTGTTCAAATACACATTAAAAAAGATTTCTGTACAATTTTTTTTCAAAGTTAAGTAAATACATTTACCACTATATACCATACCACTTTCCTCTGTCACAACATTTTTAGATGCGACCTCTAATCCACCCCACCCCCCACCCCCCCAAGCCCTCCACCTCAACCAAAATATTTTAAAATTTGAATAAATAAATTAAGAAAAGTAATGAAACCTGAATAAAAACATTTGCCAATTTAATTATTGGAATAAAAAATATGTGTCTGTGTTGCTTTGTTTCATAATTTGATTTAATGAATGAAATTTTATATCTGTGTTGCTTTTATTAGTTGATAAAACTATTATTATTATTATTAATATTATTAGAGCTGTTATTATTAAATATATTTGTGGCAGTCTGAAAAGTGGAGTTTAGCCTAAACTGTTACCATATCAATATTTTTTTAAATCAATACAACCTGAGGATGCCTAATGAAGAGTAAAAAGGCAACCTTTCCTAAACAAGCAACCAATAACATTTTTTTTTTAAACATTAACATTTCACTCTTAAAATTCAAAATACTGCAATGTTCATTTTTAAACAAGACATTAGCTAACAATAAATTATAACAAAATTAAAACATAAGTAGCCTACCTTCATCATCCTTTCCATTTTTTCATCTTCTGTATCGGAGTAATTATCTTTTAAGAATTTGATTAGCCTCTCAAAATAGTCGTAGTTTGGTTCATTGCCCAGGAATGTCTCCAAAAGTACAACAAACTGAGACATGTTCAAAGTGTTTATATCAAAGGCTGAGAGCTGCGATTGGGTACGTTGAACAACTGGGGTGGCTAGAAGAGGAGAGTTTAAATAAACTTTAGTTCAAGTGTACAGCTGCCAGACTTGATATGTACCAGTGATTATACAAGAGTTATGGAAGTTTGAAAGATGTCCCCTATAGTGTAAGGAAATAGGTCATTTTAAGAGTATAAACAAGGAAATGTTTATTTCTAAATCATGGCAGGGTCTGCTTGTTTATATATAATCTAGATAATGTAAATCAAAATTTAAAACTACTGTAATGCCATATCTCAATCAAAACAACTTAAAAATTGTGTTAATTGAAATGGATCTTGTCAAAAATTTATGCAGCTCTAAATCATGATATATCGTCAGCAAGGAGTGTCTGAAAAATTTTTTCTCTTGAATTTTACCTTTTAAGTTTATAAATATTTTTAAAAAGGATGAGATTAACTTTTGCCTAAACAAGAAAGAGCTTTTCAAACTTATTATAAGACAATATTTATTTGAGAGAAAAATATTTTTTTTAAATAAAAAAATAAATGTATTTGTTATTTAATCACTAACAAAAACTTCTATAAATTGTATATAGTTCTTTTAAAAAATGTATTTCTTCTGGCAAGCTTAATTTAGTATGCCTCTCAATGTTGCATCTAGAAAAAAACAACTTTTTCTCTATGAACTTCTGGTTACCTAGCCCATTAATAAATTTATGTGACTGTCTAAAAGATTAAATCTGTAAATCTTAAACTTATATTTTCATGTGACAATTCATGAATTAAGTTAAATCAAGATTTGTTGTAAAGCTGCAAGCCAATAAAATGTTAAAGCCTGATCATTTTTTATTTATGATGATTTTTTTTTATTGATCTATTTATTGGTCCTTGTATTGCAAGGTTTTTTAGGTTCCGCATGTCTCAGAAAAAAAAGTTACTTTTTTTTTTCTTGCAAAAAAAATAAAAGTAAATCTATTAAAGGAAAGATAGAACATCTCTCAACAGTTTGAACTGAACATGTAACATTTGAAAACTTACAAATGTTGCGCACTCGATAGCAGCTGTTTATGTTAGCATCGATAAGCTGTTTATTAAAATTAATGTTCTCATCTTTGTACATAAAATTGAGAAATTCTCCAACTGGTAAAGACAACTTCTTCATCAGCTCTGAGAGATCTTCAGAATGAAGAGCAACATTAAGAAAAAAAAAACATATTAAAATTGCTTCTTTTATAAAATTCTAATCCTGTAGAAGTTTGCCAGTGTAATTGAAAACAGCTTTTAAAACCCTCTCATTATCTAAATGTAAGATAATCTCCTTCCTCTAATGAGCTTTTTTTTTTAAAAATATTTTTTAATTAACGATTACATTTCATAGAATAAATCAATTAATGTGTGATATGTATCAGTGTCATATTTTTAGAGCCTGTGTCTCGTTTCTACTGTCTGAGTTGGAGCCCAGAGTAAGACTTTTACCTAGCATTGTTAGATAGAGAAAAACAATCTTTGACTCCACAAAACATCTGTTCAGTCAATTTTCTTTAAAATTGTTTTGAACTGAAAATTATTGATTTTTTTTATTTCCCACCTTTCTTTTCAGGATCTTCAGTGTTCTGTGCTTTGTCAGGCAGCGTCCCATCTGACAAGAAAAATCCACACAAAAAAAAACACAAGTTAAAAAGGAAATTTTAAGCTAGCATCAGAAAAATACTTACTCTTTAAAACAGAAAAAGCATTCATAAATAATTAATATTTTATTTATAAATGAAATAGCATATGGCATATTATCTACAAAATTATTTATCATTTATTTTATAAATTGATACATTTTTTTAAAAAATCCCTTCAATTATGTTACAATAATTTATTAGATCTTTTTTTATTCTTTAACTCTTTCACTAAGGATAGAAATAACTCATTTTAATTTTGTTTCAGTAAAAATATTTGTATTTAGTCAAAAAGAAAGAAGCAAAATTATTTAATGGGATCCAGTTGGCGAAAAAAAAACAGAAAAGAGTAATTTTACAAATTTAAAACAGTAAATTCTTAAACAATAACTTAATATTCAACACACCTTACCTTAACTTCAATTAAATGAATTGCAAATTATTTCCACTTTACTTTCCATAGGTTTGAAAAGTTCTACATCAAATTTTCATTTAAAATAGATTTATTCAACAATGTGGGCATGTGTGCTCATGAGTGTCTGTTCAACATTTTTACATTGTAACTTAAGACACACATCTCTTGATCTTAGGAGGTGAGTGACTCATTAATATTTTCAGCATGAACAGAACGCATTTGAAATGGTAGTTTATGGTCCAGTGCAGTAAAGAAATCAATTTCCATCTTTTTGACAAAACAGTTGATTGAAACCTAAAACTCTACTGACATCAATGGGACTTACGGCGAGCATCAAGATGGCTGCCTTAGAAATTTTTGTGTTCTGAATTTGTTAACAAAAAACAGGAAAGCGTTCTGTCATTATTGTTTCAATAATAAAAATTCAATTCTGGACAATAAGTTCTGTCTTGAGAACGAGACTACGCCTTACAGGCATGTATAGGTTCGTGCTCTTGATCACATGCAATTTTAATTGGTAAAGCTCTGTGAAAATTGCCACCATCTTTGTTGACCGGACGATGATATACACACGTGATCAGCTATAGTCAATGAATGCCCAGCATACGCACTTGACCGCTGACCTCGTATGTCACCTGAGGGAACTGTCCATTGGTTGAGGCCTGCCCCAGAAGCATATCCATCGTGGTGGTAGACGGAAAACAGAAATAAAACAACTTGTCACTCCTTCATTGTCAAGGCTTACTCTATGCTATTCTGACCCAGCCAACCTCATTCGCCTTAACACGTCTCCACCGTCCGGCAGATTGACACTATGTTTATGCAGGAGACCTGGTTTCGATAGACAAGTGATGAATGGAAGTGCGCCGATCTCGCTCCGCCTGGTTATTCTGCCCGGTCATTTCCTCGTCCATCTGGTGGTGGTGGCCTTGCTGTCATCTACAAGGACACTTTGTGCCGTTATCTAGCCTTAGGTTGGGTTACTACACTTTATAAAACTTCGTATAATAATAATAATAATAATCTGAAGGAGGCTTTTGGGTGAAACCTGTGTAGATATGTCATGTCTTATATCTTAATGCAAAATTATTTTTATCTAATTGAGCCAGGAATCTTATAATCCTTGTTAGCTCATAATGAAGCTTTTCCTAATAATTAGATAGAGTTATTCTTCCTAATAATTAGAGTTATTCTTACCCAATTCGTCTTTTTCTTTTTCCTCTTTTTCCTGCTCTGCCTGCTCTTTTGTTGTTTGCTCACCATTGGAACCATCTACTTCCAGCTGTTTCTTTTCAGGGTCTGTCTTTTCTTTTACATCATCCTGGGCTGGTTCTGATACAGTTGTGTGATGACTTGCATTGTTAATAATCTGATTTCTGCTTTGGGTTTCTGCTTCTCCTGGTGGTTCTTTCCCTTCTGACTCAGCCGTTTCTTTCTCGACCTCAGTTGTGTCTTTCTCTTTTTCCTCAATTTTTTCTTTCTCTTCTACCTCAGCTGTTTCTTTCTTTTCTACCTCCTCTGTTTCTTTCTCTTTTACCTCATCTGTTTCTTTCTTTTCTACCTCCTCTGTTTCTTTCTCTCCTAACTCAGCTATTTCTTTCTCTTCTACCTCAGAAGCTGCTTTCTCTTCTACCTCAGTTGCTTCTTTCTCTTCTACCTCAGCAGCTGCTTTCTCTTCTACCTCAGCAGTTTCTTTCTCTTCTATCTCAGCTGTTTCTTTCTCTTCAACCTCAGCTATTTCTTTCTTTTCTGTTTCATCAATTTCTTTTTTGTCCCCTGTCTTCGGTTCATCTGTTCCCACAGACTGGTGGTCATCAACTTTGTCTTCATCATCTCCAACCTTTATGCCTTCCATTAGATCTCCCCTGTTTTTACTTTTTTTTGCATTCGAAAGACTTTCATCTTGTTCCTGCTCAGTTTCCTCCCCTGAATCACCATCTTCTTCTAAAGAGATTTAAAGAAGACAAACACAATGTAAATCAGTCTATCTTAGGTAAGGATTAATGTGACAAATGCATTGCAGTGGGGGGGGGGGGGGGGTGTCAGCAGCACTCTGCTTTTCAGGACACATGATAGGATGCTATGAAAAGATTAAATTGATAAATATATATTTTTTTGGAAGGGGTACAGGATCCACCCCTGCAAAGCACTCACTACTTACCTTTGAGGGTGAATAATTCCATGGATGTGGCCAGATATTGAAATGAAACATGAACAGAACAATCACAATAAAACATCAAAAAATGGAATAGTCTTTCTCAAACTGTGTGCTAAATATTCTGTAACTTTTCTTTGCCCTCATATGATTGATTGATTTAGTCTTAGTGGCAGACATGGGGTGGGAAGGAGGGGGGGGGCACGACATCTGGAAAATGTAGAGCAGTTTTTTACAACTCAATCCATGTCCCCCACAAATTTTCAGTTGTGTTTTGGTGTTCCTTCAAAATGTTGCTGTTTTCTTTTAGTCTGTTTTACCCAAAGCTTACAATCAGTTGCTTTATTAAATATCATATTACAGCAGAGAACCTTTAGATAGGTGTATCCTGAGTGTTCATTCCCTTATTCTATTTTATGCCTGCTTCACTGTTGTTCATTAAGTTAGTGTAGATTTTGTGACTGAATTCTAGGCCAATTTCCATGTACGCTGTCTTACACTATTTGAGAAACACAAAAATCGAAGCAATTTTTAAACATTTTAGCAAATAAAATGCCCAGAACTTTTTAGATTTCAAAACTTTAAACAAGGAAACCAGGAAACAAAAAATTTGAACAGAATACTTTTTTCCGTGAGCTCATTCGGCTGACTTTCAAGAATGTGGTCTCCCTTGTTAAAGTTGGTGTTGGGAGGGTTAAACCTCACCCTTTTTTTGGTTGGGATGGGAGGTAGTGGGTCGTATGGACTGGTTGCCCTGTCTGTGTAAACGCCTCTATGCAGAGTATCAGACAAGTGCGGGAGATGGGGCAGGTTTTTCACATTTTGCAAACGAGAGACATCATGCCTGGTGGGTGGTTGGCCCTTGAGCAGCCCGACCTTTGAAGAGCTGAGAATTTCCCTCAGCCTGGACACTTTTTCTTCCAGCTCTTCATCAACATTCTTCTCCTCCTCAGCGGTTTTATAATCTACAGTGCCTGATGGGAGTGCATAAAACCGCGGCCTGAAGCCCCCCCCTGTATTTGGTGTCAGGAAGCCATCACTGAACTCTGAGGACTCACTGACCGAGCTTCTGGATGAGTCGCTGTACAACCCCAGCTCTGTCACTGTCGTGTCGATGTCATTGCTTGTTTCAGAGTCACTGGATTCAGTTGTGACATTGTTGGGAAAGGTCATGTTGTTGTTCAGATTGCCACTCCCTGGTTCTGTAATGTCACATATTTTAGGGGAAGGTGTTTTCACTGTAGTTTCATCAAAAGTCTCTGCACCAACTTCATCGGCAGGGAATAATATATTGAGATGATTCTCCGGGTGAAGGGGAAAACTTTCTGTAGCCATGTCTTGAATTAACATTGCACTGTTATCTTCATTCGCATTACAGCCATCCTTGCTAATTTCTTGGATTTCTCCTGCACCCTCTTCAATGGCAGCCTCTTCAATGGCAGCCTCATTCTGATTATTTCTGTCAACGCTTTCTGGTGTTGTTACTTCATTCAAAGTCTCATCTCCTGCTTTAGCATTTGCATTGGCGTCCACACGAGAGTGCACCTTTTCCTCAAACCCTGGTTGAGCTCCTTCAGTACCTGTAGAACCTTCATTGGCCAATGGATTATTCTCCCCATCCTCAGCTTGCCCCATCTCGTCTTCAGGAGCAATGGGCTTCCTCCTGTCCACCAGAGTGTCCCTCTCTTCCTTGGTCTTGGTCAGTGTCATGGGATACAGGTCATGGTAGCGCAGCTTGCCGTCTGCTGCTTTCTCTTCTAAATTCAAATACTGCTTGGGGGCCTCCAATGTGTCCATGTATGAAAAGTCAGTTAGGTTCAAGAAATCTGTCACATTGTACTTGTACATTTTCCACCGCACTGAAAAGCAACACAGTAATGCCATGTACTTTACATGAGTTTCTGAGTTTAATGCCCTGTACTTTACATCAGTTTCTGAGTTTAATGCCCTGTACTTTACATCAGTTTAATAAACAAAATATTCTAGTCTGACATAAACATGAAGAACATGGAGTAATGGAGACGTAATAGAGACATAATGGAGATGTAATGGAGACATAATGGAGACATAATGGAGACATAATAAAGATGTAATGGAAATGTAATGAAGACATAATGAAGCTTTTGGCTGGAGAGATTTTTTATATATTTTTTTAAATGTTAGTGCACAATCATGAAATAATTCCACATTGACCACTGCAAAAAAAAAGGTAAATCAGAAACACACACACACAAAAAAAAGAAATTGTGTCTGAGTCAGAGATCTCATAAACTGAAGTGGCTGTATGGCTTTGGTGTAAACTTAAACAATATTTTGTGTTTTCAGAAATATATATTGCAAAACTTGGAAACAGAAGAATTTAATTATATGTAAGTACAATCAATGATTTCTAAAGACATAATATGCCAATTATGACAAGATAAGCACTGGTGTGGAGCCCTCAAGGATCATGAGGATGGGGAAGACCCTAAAACACCTGGCAAAGAGAGGTCAACAAGGATGTAATAAAGACTAGAAAGAGTTAGAGAAGATAGCAAGAGAATGGGAGGCTAGGCAAGAGATTGTTAATGGCCTATGCTCCACTGGGAGTTGAAAGGGCAAAGAAGAAGAAATATTTTTAAAAACTTAAGTAATGTTAGTAATTATTTTTATTACATTTTATGAAGTTTTGTATGGCTTTCATCTTCAAGGTAACATTGACACCAGACACAAAGTTACAAATATTTAATGTCTGTCCTATTTTTGCATATTTTGTTTTTTCATTTCCAGGAAACTTGCCTAAAAATAGCACATCAACTGTATAAGGTTAAAGGGCATTTAAGAAAAGAGGATACACTAGCTTAAGCTCAAGTACTCACTTCCTTCACTTTTCTCTGAGAGTTGCTTGATCTTCCACTTCTCAACTGCGGTCTTGTCATGGACAGCAGCAATGGTGGCCATTCTGTGCACTTCCTGATAGATCTTAGAAATCTCTGTATCTGCTGTGTACATGTCAGACATGGTCAGGCCTCCATCCGGTTCTTCTTCCCAGGCATCAAACATTGAGTCATCTGTTTCCTCAACTTCAATAACTGGCCCTGTAAAAAAAAAAACATTTAACTGACTATATTTTCTGCAATAGATACCTTAACAAACACTTCAGACTTAAACAACCTTACATTCCCAGATTAATTAGCAAACCTAGTCAACTATATATGTCTGGTTAACCCTCATCAATGCAAAATACCTTGTCAGATATATTTATTAGTGCGTTCTTCAAAATTTCCCATGTAGCCTAAACCAGGTGTTGGCAACATTTTTTGAGTAAGGAGCCAAATTAAAATATATATAAATTAATTCTAAAATGTTAAGTAAATATTTTGGGAGCCATTATAGATCAGTAAAAATATAAGTGTAGCATCTATTCCCCCCTGGAGCCAATAGTTGCCAACCATTGGTCTAGACCAAAGCTTCCCAAATGCTGGATTGTGACCCGGTGCTGGTCCATGAAAGCAAAATTACCGGGTCACCCTAAGAAGGAAAAAAAACTGTTAAAATTCCAGGTTAGATTATCGTGATGTAATCATTAATAAATTATTGGTACGATTGATTTCTCTAAATTTTTAAATGATTAAATGCTTTATTATAATATAGGCAAACTGTATGGAAATTCAAATATGTTACATATAGGCCAGTATAGACATTAAAAATGTAAGAGGGTCACAAATGAGAAGTATAAAAACAGCTGAGTCACATTTGTTATGATACAATTTTAATAACAAGCTTCTTACTCTTCCTTGCTATTGACATATGTAAGTTTGAATGAGTAAATTAACATCTTCAAGCACTTTGACTTTTACATTTCATGGGGCCCTCCTCTAGGGAAAGTTTGTATGTAAAAAAAAAAACATTGAATATCTCATGCTAGATGCATATCTCTTCTATTCTATCAATCTCATTGGTGCAGTGAGGCACTAACAAGATGCTTGATCAGCTATGATTGACTGGTTAATGTAGCTACTGCAAAACGAAACAAAACTTACATCGGCGTGGATTCCTCAAAGTTCCAGGGAACTCCCCATTTATCACATAAAAGTCCCAGTATCTTTCTAAAAGTTCTAGTAAACGCTGACGACCCAAGAGGCCAAGCTGCAAACAAGATAAATTATTAGCTTCAAGAGCTTTTTTATCTCATTAACTAGGAAATGTTTGAGACATAAATATTGCAATTTTTTAAAGTTTTAGCACATTTCAAAACTCAATCCATTGAAATCATGTAAGTGTCTTAAATCTCCCTATTCAAAACATATTGCTTAAGTTGTTTTATTTTAATAAAGTTAATAATATGAATTACTGAATGTTAGATCGTTAGTACATAGAGTGTATAAAAAATGCAATAAATTTTGTACCTATTTTTTTTAACATAAATTACTCATCAAATTTTGTTGCTAAAAACATTTATCAAAAGAGCCTTATGGGCTTGAAATACTAAAGAATTTGGAGAATTAAGCAAAAAAATAATAATCAACTTCAAATTCTGTGGAAAAAAAAAAAAAAGCAAACTTTACAACTAAAACCAAAGACAGCAAAGGCACAATGAAAATTACCAATGGTTCTTTAGTTTGTATAATTCGAATGATGTTGTTAAATCTCTATATGAAAAGGAGAAAAAAGACATCTATTGCAGAGAAAAACTTCTGCAGCATTCCTTATTCTTCAGTTTACTTTTTGGGCATGTTAATTTTTTTATTAAAGTTTTACTTTGGGGTTTGTTTGGATGTTGTAATTTATGAAAACTCATTGTTAATGGAATTAATAATTACATGAAAAATATATCAAATAAACTAATTTATAGTGTATTCTGGCAAACTCTGATTCAAATTTGTAATAAGCATTTGGAAATCAAATATTGAAAGGTTTGCTATTGTGTCCACAATATCCAAAAGCCATAGATTGAATTGCAACATGAATGAAGGAGTATGCACCCCCAACTCTCCCCCTCCCCAAACCGACAAACCATTTCTCTATTGACAAAAGAACATTTCTTTGGTGCTGATGAAAATTTTTAAGAATAACCTCCCCCACACACTCCCCAAACCGGGCCTAAAACAAAGTCTTCTCTGAGAACTTGAGAGATGTGCATATTCTAAAAGAAGTCTAGATATACCCCTCCATGGTCCAACATCAAGAACAGATTCGTCAGTATGATTCTCTTGCTTTCTTTCTCTGCTGTTGCCCTGTAGAGTGCAGCACATTTGGCCATGTGTTTGATGAAAATATCAAATGTTTCCATGGACAGGTGCTCCACAAAAGGACTTAAATACTAAAAAAGACATGAAAAACATTGACATCAGGTGTAAAATAGTTATTATTATTTACTGGTTCTGAATTTTTGGTGAGCAAATTTTTATTTCTGATTCAAAGTAACGCTACTCAGCAGTTTGTTAATTTTCATTGAGCCATCTCCAGTTAGTTGACATAAATAATAATAATAATAATAATAATACAGTGGTCTTATATAGCGCTGTACTCCAACCTGCGGCTGGGCTCAACGCGCTTCACATTAACAATGTGAATTACATTTTAACAAGGAAACAATTGCAGTGTTAAAGTGACATCAACTTTGACAAATTTATAATATTATGTTCAGCAACAATACATTTTAATGGTAATTCGATTTTTCTCTAATGGCAATTTCATAATTGTGTGCCTACTATGTCATCCAACAAATTTATGGCGTGCATTATTATCTAAGGCTACTAAGGTCAAACCACCAGTTGCAGTTATTTGATATTTTCCAGTTAGACAAAAAAAATCTAGATCTGGTGTATAAAGATAAATAGAAATATCTGGTGTATGAAGATAAATAGAAATATCTGGTGTATAAAGATAAATAGAAATATCTTGTATAAAGATAAATAGAAATATCTGGTGTATGAAGATAAATAGAAATATCTGTCAGTTTTTTTATTTAAAATTCAACCTTACATATTAAACACAAGATGGTGTTTACCTGTACAAAATCATCAACAGACAATGCTTTTCCAGTGTCATCTGTTTGGTCAAAGGGTTTCCCAAGTTTTGCAGCCTCTTGCTGCTCCTTTGGCCACTGTTCAACAATCTCACCAAAAGAACGCAGGGCATTTTGTACCTGAATAAACATTAACAAGCAAAGTGGTGACTTTTTTAGAAGAAACACATCAATCATTAATTTGTGTGACATCTCGCCCTAAGTTCGAACTTCAACTTTCACTGAAATTTGTTATGGTGGTTTGCCAAAGTAAAATTAAAGACCCAAAAATTGGACAATACTGTAAAGAGCCGCTGGGTGTGAGCATAACAGCAAGACAAATGATGCAACAATTCCTTTTTATGCCATAACTTGCTCATTTAAGCTCTCATTAAAAATTGGCAGGAAATACAACCTTCTTTTTTTATTCACTACTCAAGTCTAACCTCTTGGTCTTCATCGTAGACTTTTTTTTTTTTGTTGTCGTTTGCTCTACATCATTTGATATAATTTTGACTAGCAACTCTATCAATTATTCTCTCTCCCTTCCACTAGTCTCTAATCCCAAGCACATAGATCCACTGTTACACTTCCAAACCACATCAGCTAAATAGGTCATTGACCCTGCTCCACTGACTTCCTTTAATTAGAAAAAAAAGTACTGGAATTTTTGCTGGCATGTCCACACACACACAAACCCATTTAACTCCCTCATCACAATTTAAGAAATATTAATGCCTCTGACCTGACTTCTGTAATTGTTGAAATAGTTTGCAATAAATGTGCTGTTGAAATGTCACTGTAATGTCATAACCATTGAAATATGTGACGTACTATTCTTCTTCCTTCTATATTTTGAGAGCCCACGATCAATGTATCAATCATTCTGGCTCCTATGTTTCAGGGGGGGGGGGTGTGTTGGCGATGGCGTTATCTTGCTGGTTGCAAGGGCTACTCAGCATTGGTATTATGAACTGGGGTTTGGAAAACAAGAGGCAATAGATGAAAATGTGTCAAGTGTAGTCGCCTCAACTGTACTGAATTCTTGTTTTTATGTGTTGGAACTGCCTGTCATGGCCTTGTCACTGTCTAGGGGGTGGGGGGGAGAGGGATGAGTTTCTGTTTAATGATGGAGCAGTGGACCCAGACCATCTTGTACATCATGGAGAGCCAGGATAGTCATCATTGTTCCTCCACTGGTGACCAGCCCAGCGTTTCTAGCATGCTGCCAACACTTGAGGTGTTTCTGTAGCGGTTCAGGACAAAGCGTGCTGCCCATCGCTGGACCGCCTCCAACCTGTTGATGCTCTTCTGGGTGAATGGGTCCAAGACTGAAGATGCATACTCTAAAAGCGGTCTGACAAAGGCTTTATGGGCATTTTCTTTCTAATCTCCAATACATTTAATCATTTTTATTTATTACCTTCTGCTAAAATTTCTAAAATATTTATAAAATAGGGAATTCATTAATCTCTTACCAATGCTAGTTCCACTTTATATTTATCACTTGGCATATTAAAATGCTGATATAGGAAAGTTAGCTGTTCATGTCTTTGTTGTTTAGCCTCCTGGAGTGCCTGTTCAACCTTTTCTCTCTCTAACCGTTTGCGTCTGCTTTCTGCTTTGATTCTTGCCAATCTGGTAATAAAAAATTATAGACACAGTTTATGAAGACATGATTAATTTGATATTAGCTAGTGTTGCTGTCCCATTTAGACATTAATAATCCTCTTTGAACAGTGAAAATTAGACTTTAAAAAATGACATTTCTCTACATGTATCATAATCAAATGAAAATTGTATCTCTTTGTTGCAATGCTTATTAAGTTATTTTGTTTCTGATTATGTAACTTATGTGAATGTTGAGTTAAAAATATCTTTACAAAAAATTGGTTCTTACTAAAAATTAAAACCAAATTATATTACCTGTTATCCTCAAACGTAAACAGCTCTTGCTTAATTTCTTCAGAGACTTCACGAAGACCTCTGACATAGGGAGATGCTTCTGCAAAATTACTGAATCTGGGATTATTCCTCATGAGGTACTGTGCTAGGAAATTGATTGGGTTGAATTCTGGCTCAAATCGGTTAGTTGCAGATAGTCCTTTTTCATCTACTTCTCTTAATAATCTTTCGACTCCAAGTATAAGTGTGGGCAAGACCTGATTAAAATATTGCTTTTCTAAATAAAGATCCAGTTAAAAATATGGTCTACAACTATTTTTAAAAAAGAAAATTATTTTCTTCTTAAACATGTTTCTCATGTTCATAAAGCTGACAAAAATAACAAATGCATTTAACAGTATGCTAACATTTAGTTGTTATAATATGTTTTCTTTCTTGCATTATTATATAATGAAATAAAATAAACAATATAAATAAATACATATTAAAATAATATTTTTTTAAATCACTGACATGATCCACTAAATATGCACGCATATCCACTGTAGCATCCTCCTTAGATAACCATTCCTTTGCCAATAACTCAACAGGTATTTTCCTGATGATTTCACGTGCCGCTTCTTTTGATGTTTGTACATTCTGTTTCTTCACCAGATGTTTTTCTTCTAACTGCAGCATCATATTTTGCTCATTCATTTCTTTCCATCGCATAGCTGCACTGTGAGGTGCTGGTGGTGAGTAGCCACCTGCACTTTGGCCCTTTTTGCCACATAAGTTTTCCAAAAGGAATTCTTGTGGCCTTGTTGGACATGGAGCAGTGTCATTATAGTCAAAGTCATCATCCATGATGAAGACCTGAATATATGAAGGTAATCTCAATTTTTTAAATGTATAAATTATGCACTTCCATTGCTTAATTCAAAGCAAAATATAGTGCTCAAACTATATGTTAAAAATCTGAAATAATTTGATAGGAATATAAAACATATCCAGATTCTTCAGTAAAGATTGTGGATGCTATTAAATGAAAATGAATCATAGGTTAAGGATTACATTTGTACTAAATTCTTAATTCAACATGAAAAATTAGAAATCTTTGTATTAAATTTTATATACAGTATCAAGAAGATCTTAAAACCAGAAACCAATAAAGTTAATACATTTTTTTCAACTAAGCTTCAACTGAATAATTTTACTTACAACCTTTTTTTTTTAATGAAATACCTCTTTAAGTTTAAGACATAATCATAATGACAAGAAATCTGGGTTGATCAGTGGATTTGATCAAAACATATCTATGATTAGAAGATTGATAAACTGCATCTAACAACTTTAACTTAAGTGTTTAAAGTAAATTTAACAAAATTAGAAGACTTATAGTTTGATATTTTATTGAATTCTCTAAATTAAATTCTCCAAAATTGTCTTCATTTTGTGAGAATTTTTTTCTTTAGATAAATTAAGTTTAAATCCACTGAAAATAGATGCAGGGAAGCTGTTTGGCCAGATTCTGTGAAAAATAAGACCATCTTTTAACACTATTAGTGTTAGTGTTAGACTTAATAAGTGCATTCTCAAAAAAGTTAACTAAGTATCAATACAAAATAACTATAATTTAATTCAAGCTCAAAATTACTGAGAACAATTACTGGCATTACTATTGAATTATATCTAATGTGGGTCTAAAAGTCATTTAGTGTGGTCAGTGTGGTCAGTGTGAGAGTGTGGTGAATTGATCATTGATGACTTAAGTTTAAGTATCATATTAATTTAAAGTGATTATGATTAAGCCTTCAAATTCAGCTACAACAAAAACAAATGAACTTAGACTTAAGTGTCTTAAGTTCACTTAAGTCTTAAGTCTAATTCTAAACAGTAGCTGCTGTAGCACACTGTGACTATAGGCTATAGGTTATAAACTATAGGCAGGCCACTGTATACTAGTCTAGTGTAAATTGATATGGAATGGTTGGTTTTTAATTTATAATTTTTAAGTTCATTTTAATTTGTATGTACAGCGTGGTGAGCTGTAGAAAACTACCCATAATAATAATAATAATAATAATAAAAGTGTCAATTTTACTGTCGTACTCGTAGGTCCTAACTAAAATTGTAATAAATAAGACTAAGGCTGACTTGTGTCACTGTCTAAGAGTAGTAAGAGTCAGTAGGACTAAGATTAAGTTTGAGATTATTTTATTAAGAAGAGTCAATCACAATCATTTCTCAATCGAAAGTAGGGCAATATGAACTATATAGTATTAGGATAATGGCCCAATAATGGGTTCTCCAGATAATGCAGAGTACTTACCTGTATGCTTATAATTTGAGCAAAAAATAATAGTGCTCTTTATTTCTCCAACACATGTAGGTTTTTGGAAGTATATTTACATTACAACGACGCCATATTTCGTTGCTAGGAGGAAACAATTTTATGACATGCGTATTCTTATTTCCTAAATAAAGGGAAACAAATAGTACAAAATCATTTCCGTAATAGAAATCAAAAGGGACGACTTCCTGTTTTGAATTCGTTCTTTTTTGTTTATTTTATCAACATAACAATGGATCATATACATAGAATGCCACCTTGATTCTTAATTGTAACCTAATTTATTATGGCTTTAGTTACAATACAACGTTCCCCGAGCCCAAGCACTGATCCTGATTTGGTAATTTACTCATGTTTCTTATAGGACATACATAGTGATAGATGGATCTTAAAATTAAAATACTGTTAGACACTGTTACTGACTGTTGGTTGCTGACTAACCATTCAGATTTGACTTGACAAAAAAATAACCAAAATTGTAATTTTCACTAATAATTCTTAACTTTTTTTATGTTGTCAAGTTTTAGGCCTAAATCCGAGTTTAACGTTGCTCTATTTAACCTACTCTAATATTTTTATTTGAAGTCTAATAGTGAAGAATTTTAAGAAAAGCTCTCATAAACTTAATAATAATAAGTAGGGTCTACTTCTTTGTTATGTCATACTAGTCATAGTCATGTCTTTTGTGTTGATACTTGATCATGATTGAATTAAAGTATTAGCTTAGGCCTTGAATCAAGGCTTAATTTAGAACTTAGTAAAAGTGGTAAGCATTTAAATTGTCTTAGACTTAGAGTTAGAGACTTTGACTCACTGTTATTAATTATGTAATTAGTAATTAGGTGACAAAGAGTAGACTCTGACTCTGAGTAGAGCCTAGCGTAGAGCCTACTCTAGTAGTTCTGGTATTGAGTATTGACATTGACAAACTGAGGTAAATTGCCACCAGTCATAGTCACTTGTGCATTAGAAATGAAAATAGCTCATTAGATATTAAACAAAATTAATTAAAAGTGCATTCTTTGTAATGATCGAATTATGTGTTTTATGATTATGGCAACGGCAACACTAGATCTTATCTTCTTTGTGATATAAAAAACACCCTTCAAGTTGTGCTCTGTCTTATTAGTAGTGGCTCGGCAACTAGCATATCCAACTGCATGTTTTAAATTAAATTTTTCACATTTATTTTATACTTTCTATATTTATAGTTGTATCTGTTTTTTAAATGAATAATTTTACGTAACTGTTTTTTTAATGTCATGTTTCTTTTTTGCTAATTTTTATGTGAAACGAGGTGAGCCTAGCCCTAAGCTGGGGTACTGCGCTATATTATAAGACCACTTTAAAAAAAATAATAATAATAATAATTGTCTGTATAAATATATCAAAATAAACCATTTTTAATTTTTTCTATGATATTTTCTCTTTCAAACCATGTGGGTAACATCCGTGTAAACAAATATAGTGTAAACAAATATATTTTGGGGTAATAGCTAAAATTTTTGCAGAGCCCTGCTCTTGGTAGATCAATTAACTTAGACTCCTATTGGCCTACTATTTTACACAATAATAAGCCAGCATTACAATTGTTTGTAGGTTAATGTTTATGAGTAGGCCTAATACTAAAATAAATAATATAGTATAGGCCTAATTGAGAAAACTCATGAGCAGTGCCTTTTATTTCATCTATTTAGTTGATTTAAATTACAAGTTAATTTTATTTTAGTTAATTAATTTCATTTAATTTTTATGTATTTCCTTTTAGGTTTAAGATTGTCTTTACTACTAGCGAGAACCCGGCATGCGTTGCATGCCACTCAATGAAAAAAGTGTGTTTTAATTAAGTTTTAAAGTAATTTTTAAATAGAAAATATTATTTTTTTTCCGTCTAGTGCGTACACAAATAAATTAGAATTTTTTTCAACGCGTGAGCAGGCAACATATAGATGTCCACGTGAGAAGCGTGTATTTTCAAAATTTAGTCCACACACTTGTAGCGATTGATCCACCCACGCAGTAGCTCTGTTTTAAACTATATTTAGATAGCTCAAATATTTATTATTTTTAAAATAAGGCCCCAGGCCCAAAACGTAAAAATTTAAAATGGTTGTACTTATGTCACACACAAACTGAAATGTCGTTTGTATTTGATTGATTTCTAGCCACCCATGCAATAGCACTGATTGAAATTATATTTGTATAGCTCATATAAAAAAAAAAATTTGTGGCTCCGGCCCGAAAAGGAAGATTTCAAAATGGATAAGCCAACTCAGAAACCATTGGTGCGCACAACAACTTACCAAAGTTTTATCGCATTCGGATGAATGGTATAGGAACGCATACGAAAATTATATTTAGCTCATAAAAGGGGAACAAAAAGAGTTTAGGTCCCCGGTCCCAAAACGGAATATTGTAAAATGTGTGTAATAATTCAGAGACATTTGCATTTTTTTACAATTCACACAATTTTCATCACTTTGGATTGATGGTATAGAAGCACATACGGGATATACTTGTATATATGTATAGATATAGTTTACCGAATTAAGATAACTTTTTTGCAATTATTCAAGGATGATCTGTCTGACTGTCTGTCTCTCTGTCTGTCTCTCTGTCATTCTGTCTGTCTCTCTGTCATTCTGTCTGTCTCCCTATCTGTCTGTCTCTACCTGTCTCTATGTCGCTCTGTCTGTCTCTCTGTCTATCTCTCTTTCTCTCTGTCTGTCTCTCTGTTTCTCTGCCGGTCTCTATGTCTCTCTGTCTGTCTGTCTCCCTGTCATTATGTTTGTCTCTCAAGCTGTCTCTCAGTCTGTCTCACTGTCAGTCTCTGTCTCTCTGTCTATCTCTCTGTCATTATGTCTTTCTCACTGTCTGTCTCTCTGTCTATCCCTATGCCTGTCTGTCTCTCTGTCTGTCTCCCTGTCTATCTCTCTCTCTCTGTCTGTCTCTCTGTCTGTCTCTCTGTCTGTCTCTCTGTCTGTCTCTCTGTCTACATCTCTGTCTGTCTGCTTGTCTCTCTGACTGTCTCTCTTTCTGTCTCTCCTTCTGTCTCTCTGTCTGTCTGACTGCCTGTCTTTTTGTCTGTTTATCTATCTATCTACCTATCTATCTATCATCTACCTATCTACCTATTTACCATCTATATGCCTGCCTGTCTACCTACCTACCTACCTGCCCACCTACCTACCTATCTAACTACCTACCTACCTATCTACCTAACTATCTACCAATCCAGCTACTATCTACAGACCTGTTTACCCTCAAAATCTTAAAATCGTACAATTTCATCACAAAATCGTTCAATACATTATTTTAATATTAAAAAAACACACAGTATATATAATGTATACACATCAAAATCGTACATTGTACGCCAAAATCGTAAGAGTCAACAGGTCTGTATCGATCTACCTATCTATCTATCTATCTACATATCTCCCTACCTACATATCTATCTACCTAATACCTACTTACCTACCAACCTACATGCCTACCTACCTTTCTACCTAATTATCTATCCATCTATCCATCCATCCATTCATCCTCTCACCCACCCACCCACCGTTCCATCCATTCATCCATCCATCCATCCGTCTAGCTATCTTTTATCTACATCTCTATCTATCTATCATCTATCTGTGTATTTGTCTGCCTGTCTGTCTGTCTTTCTATCTCTCTATCTAATAAAATCTCTATTTTTAAAATTAAATTTTCACTTGTGTAAAGTGATTGGGTTTTGATATCCCTGGGAATAATTATGAAAATATTTTTATGTTTTGTTAAAGTCATTGATTTTCTTAATTGGTTAACATATGTTCATTTGCAACTGAAATGTCGTTGAATTGAAAGATATTGTCATCCAAGTAAAAATGCATGAACTCAATTTCCTACCATCGATATAAATGTATCGAAGAAGGTTAATTATTGATCAAATTTATTCTGAGGCTTATCTTGTGCTGCACTGGGCAAAATGAATGTATTGTGGGCTACACAGAGTTTTAAAAAAATAAATAAATCATCCACTGGATTGTAGCCCCCTTACTTACGCAGGAGATTTTTTTTGCATTTAATATGCTTATTTCTTATCTAGATCAGTGATAAGTGCATTAAAAATTCTATTTGGCTATTTATTTTTGCTACACCAATTTAATTAAAAGGCATATTCTTATTAAAATTATTTTTAAATGTAGAGTTTTTACTACTTTATAAATTTCATTAAAGTTTATTTTTGGAATGAATAAAAAGTACAAACTTATTAAATGTTAAAAATACTAAGCTAAATTATTATTTAAGTTTAGCAATTTAAAAAGCAATCAATGCTATTTATTAATTTTACTTATAAGAAGGGGAATGTACATCATCAGTTTTGTCACGCTCTTTTAGTAAATCAGATAACTTTTAGCTTATTATTATTTAGAACTAATTAATTTTAATTTTATTTCGCCATATTGACAACGCGCTAAAGAACGCACTAACAACAACTGATGTTTAGGTTTTCCCGATAAATGTGATTACTGTGTATTTCTTTGATCATATTTTTTCTAGTTAATTTTTTTTTCATAACTTTTAAATGCATATGAAATGCATAAGATAGTTATTAGTGTTTCTTTATATGTATTTGTAATTTATAATAATAATACTTAAACTTTTGCTAAAATAAAAGCGAAAATATAATATTTTTTGCGCATGTAAATTTATTCGAGTTCCGTAAAATAATAGAAAATAACTATATTTGTTTTTAAGAGTCCGAACGTATCAAAATATTTTCGGCTCTTTGGCGTTATGTCCCTATAGCTCATTCTTATATATATAAATAGATATGCATTTTGTTTTTAATTTTAGGATGGAGTTGACAGTACAGAAGATGTCAGTGAAGGCAGGTCTCAATTACGGAAAAGGTATAACTATTTATTCTCCTTTCAAAATAGTCATAAAGTTTTGTAATGTTTTTTTTTTTAAATCATTAATTTCTTATTTACAATTTGACTTGGTATAATTATTCTATTTATAATGTGCTTGATTGATAACTACAGTGTTGTCATTTTTTTTAAAGAAGTATATTTTCTCTTATTTTCAGTTGTTAATCATTTATGCCACTGATTCTGAATTATGTGAAAAAATTTTACATGGAAATTTATGTGTCATGTTAAAGTACTTTTTATATCTTGTTGGTTCTCCTATTATTTTTTTTTTCGACTGGCTTACACAATGCCAATACTATTATTAATTATTGCCTACATTTTCTATATTACTTTATATATCTAGGAATAGTGTTGAATGTACTAAAGTTGTAGAGGCATTATTGAAATGTGTCACTGTGGTCCTTGCCTATAAAAAAAAGGGTAATTGCACGCTACTGGTCCCTCTATCGCTCACCCTAACCCGAACCCTAAATCTATCATAAACAAAGGGAAGTGACTCCCAATAAGGGGACCACAGAAGCACATTAGCCAAAAAAAGTTCTGATTTAAAAAGTTTCTCTTCCTGTTATCCCTCAGTAGGGTTACAAAAAAAAATGGAGTAAAAACTCCCCCACCCCTCCTTTTCCCAGACTTAAGACTCTTCCTGGTCCCAATCTACAATGTTATCACCCATGGGTGTAAAAAAATTATTATTTGCAAGTTACTACATAGAAAGATGCTATGCCTTCAATGAATGATGAAAAATATAATTTGTTTTTAGGTTGTTTTTTTTAAAGCTTTCTTAGACCAATCATTTAATACGTGACCTTCAAAAAGTTTTTTTCAAATTTTAAACAGAGAAAAAGGGAAAATTTTGTGGGCAATTAAATTGGATCAGTGCGAATAATTTTTTTTTTTTAAAAAGCTATATTTAAGGGGCAAATTTAATTAATGGCTTTGTGAAAGACTTATTAGGTTCTCTGTTATAAAATAGAATAAACCTCTTATATTATCAATTTATCATTTTCAACCACTTAGAGGGCAGCAGGTGTAGGACCCTAAATATAAATTGAATTAGACCGCTTCAAAATATAATTAATTTTTGTATAATTCTAATATAGAAACATCTAATGCATCAGCTAGTACTGAGCTGTTGTCCAGATTTTGTCTATAGGTAGATGAAAACTCTCTTTATCATTTTTCCTACCACTTATTAAATAGTCAGCTTTCATAGTGGTTTTATTTCTTCTCGTTCATGGTTATGTCAACTGCAAGTAGTGTCCTGCTTTGGAGATAATTTTTATAACATTTTTTTTTGTTCAGCTTTTATGTACTAAACCCTTTTTGTGTTTCTTAAAAAAAGATATATTCAATATTCACTAAAGTTTTTAAAAAATTCATTTGTGGGTATTTCATTTGAAATCCCTTGTCAGAATAAAAAAAATTATTCTTAATGAAACAAAGTAGAAATGAACAGCAGTTACATTATGTTAGTTTCCTCAGATAATTAAGAATGAAATTAGGATTTTTGTTTATAATGTATTTCAGCAAATGAAATTAAAACAATTTTTCTAGTGTACCAAATTATGAAATACTTCAACGGAAAAATATAATTACAACATGGAGGCATGACAATTTCTTTGCTTTGAAGATTTATTATAAAACTGTATTTTACTCTTAGTTGTTTGTTTTCCATATTGGGGCAGGCCCCCGGGATATGCTCACAACCATTTTATTCACGCTGTCATGGATAAATTCTCAGGTAGCACGTTTCTAATGTTCACAGTTAAATGGATTACTACTATTGCATCAGCACATAACAGAATCCAGTTTTATTTTATCTTTCAAATTTTTTTATTAAGAATCAGAACATGGTTTTAAAATTCTAAGTTACATTCTAACTTGATAGCCTTATTTTTATATTGATTAAACTAGGTATTTTTATAAATAAAACAGTACACAAATGTTCTCCTATAATTTGTTTTCACAAAATAATGCAAGATGAATTAAGATACCAAAATGATTCCCTCATGTATTACTTGAACCTCTATGTATCCTTGATGCCTCACTGTATCTTTTAATACTAAATACTAATCAAATTAAGTTTTTTCTTTTTATAATAATGACTGCGTTATAGTTGGTAGTTATTTCCAAATTATGGTCCCAGATTTGAAATTATAAAGCTAATTAATTACTGAGATTTTAATGATAACTTAAACATTTGAACACATTTTACTTTTGACAGCAAATGTTTGCTCAAAGCTTTAACCCTGATCTCCAAGTCTCCTATTATCAATAATTGTTAGTATGTTTAGTGTAGCTTTAAGCCTCTTTAGCTTCCTGCAGCTTATCATATTGGTACGGTAACATGAAAATAGTTAAACGACTACCAATATCCATGTTTAAAAAAGTTTATCGGTTGTTGTTGTTTTTTTCTATACATAGTTAATGAGATTTATTAATGCTGTTTTACTGAGGCTTTTTCTTCACTAGCTAACACATACAAAATTATGTTTTCTCATAATTCCAGAATTCATATTATGAAAAAAGTATTTAAGCTGAATGCATTATAAGCCTTGAAAACCTGACAGTGACAGATGTCGAATGTGATTATATATTTTGCTCATGTGCCAAACATTTTTACCCAGTGTCTATAATGAAGAATGCAGGCATTTTCATTTATATATTTGTAATTCATATACCTAGAATTCAATAATCATCTTGTGAGCACAACGTGGTGATAATTGGTAGTGTGTAATATCCCTGTAGTTCAGGCTTTTTCAATTTAAATTACACTCTTTTGTTCTTGGAGGGGTGGGGGTGCGGGGGCGGGAGTGCACAAAAAGAACATTTAGTGAGGATGTGTGCCACATAAATACTCCAACGGACTGTCAGATGAAAGGGTATTTTGCAATCATTACATTTGTGATGAGTAATAAGTTTTCAAATGTTTATGTAGAAGATTCATTCGTGTGAGTTCATTATTGTTTATTCATAAACATAGGAGATTATATTTGTTGTTAAATAAATTTTGGATAAATATCAAAGAAAATATATTAATAAAACATTTCATAATAAAACCGGGGTTCCTGTCGACAAGTCTGTGGTAGCTTGCCGATTTGGAAGCGTTGGCCACCGCCCCCCTCGGCGTTAACCCGGGGAACATAGCCACCATTGCGTGTCCCGCATGGCAGACAGGGGCATGATTACAAGTTGCCGTTAAGGGATATGAGGCGAGAGGCTGTGGTGGAAGTCTCTGGCCGATGATTCTAAATGCGCAGCCCTGAGAAAGCTGCTCCTAGGCAACCGTTTCATCCCAGCTAATTCGCGAATTAGTTGCAAGGTTGAAACTCACTGTAGAGGGCGTCCGATGCTTCCCCGGGACGGGTGGGGGGAGATATTAGGACGTTAATTTACCGTCCCTGCCCCTAGGAAAGTGGACTGCGGACGCTTTAAACGCAGCGTCTTCGGTCGACCATATGTCTCCGGAAGGGGAGGGTCTCCGTCAGAAAACTCGATTGAGCGGTTGCTGGTGGGGACGGTCCACGCCCGGGGAGGTCTCTGACGTGCCCCCGCATGGCCCGACGTCAAGGAAACCCGGTGTGGGGGAGCGCCAGGGAGGGCATAAGGAGCTTAAGCTCGACGGCCCGCTGATGCCATTTCCTAATGAGACATTTCATTAGACATGTATCTTATAACTTTTAGCAACAACAAATGGAAGTCAGAACAGAAATAAGAGGAACAAAATATTTTGAGTGACACTGATTTAGCCCATATATTCCTAGACTAATGGCTAGCAATCTGGGAGTGTATAAAGATTCAAAAGGGAAATCTATAGATCAATTTTTTTTTATAAATATGTTAGAAATAATCAAGCTCACCAAACAACTTCTGTGTCTGCTTTTTTTTACTATTAAATGTTAAATTTGTTCAATTGTTTTAATAAATGTTTATTTAATGACTATAATAAGCACAAAATGCTTGAAACAGTTTTTCGTTTCACATGATATTTTAGAGCAGAATTTAAGGGACGTGGAGAATTATCATTGGCAAATCTGAAAACAAAATGTCATTTAGAGAGGACTTCCCATTAGAAATAGTTGCTGGGTTCATATTTGTTCAGCATCTCTATATCACACCATCATCAGATGCACATACATACACATATCATCCAAAAATTATTAAAATTTGCACATACGATATTCTCCCCAATCGGCCACTGTAAATGAGTTTGAAGGGGTCAGCAATGAGGAAAACATGTTTTGTGCCACTGCCCTAGACTGATTTAGCATTGATATAATCTCAGCACCTTCATCTGCTTTGTTGAACACTTGCTTTCAGATCAAAGACGCCTAAGGAAAAGCTGAGAAAAATATTCAGCACTGTGCGCTTTATCTCCAAGCTTAGGCCTTGGTGAGCTGTGGATTACCTTCACTCACACACACACACATGCATCTTGGCTAAACTTAACCCATCTGAGCATTCTGGGGAGTCTTGAAGCTCCACATGTACCCACCTCAGCATTTATAGCTCTCTTTTTCCTAACACAGATTTGAACAAGCATGGAATGAGCTGAATACATTCTCTTTAATTATAATTTTATGGAATGGCCAAGTTTACAATAGAAACAATTTCAGTTTGATCTATCTTAAGGGGTGGGTTTGCTTAACATCACACACAATTTTGTATGGCATTTCTTTTTTTCACCAAAAGTACAATAAAATGGTAGATTTATTTATCTCTTTATTTTTTTCATTTTTCTTTTTAAAAAAAAGATTCACTTCATAAATAATCACATGCTAGCTCAATCACAATGGGGTTTCCACCACATAAAGATGATAATTTTTTTTTGCATAAAATTTAAGCATAAAATTACAACATTATATTCTGCATATTCTCTGAAGTGGCCTTGGAGCTATCCGGCTGATAGTATACTTAAATTTACAATGATGAGAATAGATTTTAAGCAATAGTGATTTATGTTGGCCCAAAATTTGATCACATTAAAATTTCAACAAAAAAATAATTTGGAAATATTTCATTTTGAAATGTTATAATGTTTAATACACGTGAAGGCCTAGTTTTTAAGGGTAGAGCTCCTCCATTCTGTGGTCAACTCTTGTTCTTTTCCTGCTTAACTGTTAGCCTCAAGAAATGTTGCAGAAAACAAAAAAATGGCATACATTTGTCTTTTTTTTTTTTTATTCTTTTTAATTATTATTTATTTTTATTTCTTTCATTTTTAACCACAAAGTATTTATGGAAGATTTTAAGTTCATAAACTGTAGGGGTATCAATAATTACTGTATTTCTTGGGGAGTAATTTTCATCTGTTCCATGGATTTCAGTGCAAACTTGGATCCAAAAATTTCATTTTCCTGTTTTGTATTATTCAAAGCCAAATTATGACCATAATACAGAAAGAAAAAAAAATATGGTATATAGCCATTGCTAAAATTATTTTAAAATAATTACTAAATATAACTGTAGGCTCAGATTTGTTGAATCATTAAATAGGTTTCAATTAAAAATTACAATGAATTAAAGGTTTGTTCAGCTTATAATTAGTTTTATAACAACTTTTTTTTTAAAGTTATAAGCATACATAATTTAACATAAATGTAGTATTCTCTCTAATTCCATCAATTGCTCTTTGTTGAGAGTAACTACAGTAAAATATATTAATGTGAATTTCTGAAGCTTTAAATCTGTATAGTTATTTTTTTTTTTAGTGAACAGAGAAAAGATTATACCATAAATTAATCTCATTACAATTTTCATCTTTCTAATAGATCAGAATTTTTTTTTATTAAGTATTTATTAGCTTTACTAATTTTAGATAATATATCAGCTTTTTAAATTTCTGTTTTACTTTGCTTTTGGTTAAGTTTAAGGGTATATTTTTGTTTTTTTAAGAGCTGTTATGATACATTATGTTTACTTATAATTTGTTTTGTTTATTCCTGACCTATAAGCTATCCCAACTGCTTTGCCTTTAGCTGCATAAAAAACCCATCACATTTCACATGTAAGCTGGATGCATATAAACCATATTAATTTCTTTGCATGCTACTATTTATCATAATCCCTTTTATTTTGTTTAAGGCAGGACTTTTTTTATTATCTCAGTTATATATATATATATATACACGTTTTCAGGCATCTTTTAACTTTCGGACATCTAAAATCTTCTTGGCATAGAATTTTATTTACAGTATGCTTATTTTAACAAATAATGAATTAACTTTTTTTTTAAATGCATAAATTGTTTGTTGTCATTGTTGATATCATGTGGTATCATCATATTTAAATTACAACTGAAACATTTTGGTGGACTATATGACAATACACAACAGCAATCCATGATGTGTTATCTTACTGTTTTCTTATTACCATCTCCTACAATTTCTGCCAGCCTTTGCTAAACTGTAGCAGCCAGCATTGATCTGTAGACCTACCTGGCAATGTTAATCATTAATGCCATCTCCTGCTGAGTTTTGAAATCTGGTTGGGCACCCTACATGCCACAACTCATTGTGTTTGATATTACAGCACGTTTACAAAGTAGTTTATGATTATTTTTTTAACCTCTTTGGCAAAATCCTTTTCTTGGCCTTTTGAAGCTGAAATACTAACTGTCCTTTTTATAGTTTTGTGGATTGTAGTTAAGAAAACTTTTATTTGAGTTTGGGAGATGCTGTGGCTTTATTTGAATGGTAATGACTTAAGAAAAGACCTTACTTGCGAATTAATGATTTTTTTTAAAAATTGTACCTTCAGTAATCTAGGTTATGGTGTACAAAGTCACTTTGAATTTTTAATTTTTTTTTTTAAATTGAGTTTTATTATAATAATTGTTTAATTGAAAATAAAGGTTAATGTATTAAACTATTCTCATTTAAAAAAAAAATAAAGTTTATTTTTCACTATTTATAATATTTACTCACAATATGTATATTTATATATAATAATATGAAATAATGTTGTGCTAGAATTGACTTGTATGTAACAATAATCAGTCTCAGAAATAAATGTGATATATTTTTTGTATGCCATTTATAATTAAATGAATCCCAATATTTTTTAATTTACAAAATTCTCATTTAACTTGTCTAATGCTGTCATATTTACATTGTTTTCAGCTTAAGTGAGAGTTACTTCACTGTAAAGGGGGCAGCACTCATCCTCCCCCACAATGAGTGCACCAAGAAAACAACTAAGAAAAGTCATGGAGGTAATCTCCTTATCACAAACAATTTATTTTACATAGTAAATAGTATCAAGTCCTAAACGTGACTGTGCTGTGATGGAATCAAGCAGTGGCACAATTTTTTTGCAACGTACCGGTCTTACGTTTATTTGGTTTACTTCATTCCATCAGCCTGTTAAGCTTAATTTAAAATTTAGCTTTAGAACAGAAATGGTATCTATATTTTTTTACATTTATTTAAATTCATGCTGATCTGTTTTACCAGGAGAGATACAGAGTCACCTCCAGGCCATGTTACACCTTCTGAGACCAGAGGACACCATTAAAATTGTAAGAAGCCTTCTTAATGACGAATGTACAATTTAGATTCAACTATTTGGAAGGGGGAAAAACAGACTCTGAAATATGGAAATTTGTGTCATGTGGAAAAAAAATTGAATGACCAACAATTTTAATATTTTTGGAAATTGTTCACCTTGTTTTAGCAGAGGAAGAAAATAGTATTTACAGTTCATTCCTCAGAAAATGTAATCTTTTTATTTTCTTCCATAAGTATTAAAAGTTATGACTCCAACTTCTTAATACTTTAGCTCCAGCTTACTCTGAAAACGACACCTGTGGGCACATCAAAAAAAAAAATGTCATGGGCTGCACCATTATTTAAATAAGTTGAAGTGTTACATTTTCTTTTCCTTTTTTAATGAAAAGTGGGGTTGAGAGTGCATGATTAAAGTCCACCTTCCCTTATTTCACCCATTTCTTCTCCTTAATAATGAATACATTTTTCTCTTCGTGCAGGCTGTCAGACTGGAGGATGCCTTTAACTTGAACCGGTACATGGCACTTGTTTCCACCCGAGGTCGCCAGGACACAGAGGAGGCGGTTATCCTTGGGATTGACTGCACTGCAACTGACGCTTCCATTGGTCTGGTGCTGCCTGTCTGGATGGGGCTCAAAATAAAACTTGGAGGAGATGGGTAAATATACCCCATTAAAAAATTATTTAATGTGCTCACTCAAGCCCTAAAGCACTGGTATAAAACTCAAAGGCTTCATGCAGTTACACTTAAAGCCCACAGGCAACAAAGTCAACAAATTTAATGTAACATTAAAAACTGGGGTACATGACAACATTAATATAATTTTGGTTTGGTTTCTATTGCATAAACGAATTCTTTGATAAATTAGATTATTACTTTTTTAAAAATGAATAGTCCATAATTTTTTATTATTTTTAAGGTACATAACTATGTTTAACAATGCCCTGTCCTCCTTGCCCCACCCATTCACTCTGATTCTGTTTCTGTAAATGTTTTCTCTCTTTCTATATCTTAATATGCTGCCATCATACCTTCTGGTTGAGAAAAGACCAATTTATTACATATTACATGATTGATTCTTTCCAGAGGCTTCAGCCTGTGCACAGATGAGCAGCATTATTTGTTTAAGCCTGTCTCAGTTCAGGCTATGTGGTAAGCTTGTATTCTCTAAATCACTTGACTATTTAAAGGTTTCTGTTAGTGAGTTCTGTACAATGTTGTGTGGAAACACATCTTGAAAGAGAGCTAGCTGGAAGCAGTAGTCTCCCTTGTTTGGCACATTATCTCCCCTATCTAAGTTGTTTTGTTTTCGGGGGGATTTTTTAGACCTAAGGATAGCATTTTGTTTTAATGACTACTGAAATGCTGCTATTATTTTAGTTTATATTTAAACCTGCAAGCTTTATTAGCCCTCTGAACATGGGAGTTTCCTACATCTCTTACAAGGCAGTTGGCTTAATACAATTGTTTTAAACATCATCCAAGGTCCGCCATTCAGAGTTTATTCAAGGTGATGCATGTAGCTGAGGATATGAAGTACATACATGATGGTCTGACCCATACGTGGGTGGGCTACTACAAGTCACGTATTGACAGAAGAGATTCCAGAGCAAGCCAATGGTGAGCAATTCAGATAACTTTAGTAAATCGGAAACCATATAAACTATTTCTTGGTTCCATTTGAATAATTTAATTTAATTTTTTATTATATTTAGCATTGAAATACTATCAGTGTAATGATAAATTTAAATATAACCGTTCTGGTTGGTTTAATTTCTGAATGATCGAGAGAAGAAAAATTCCTGGGTTTTTTTCTTCCCATTTTGAATTTTTTTTTTCAAAATCACAGAATCTGGGTCATGAACTAATTTTTAAATTCTTCCATTGTGTTTCAGGAATGTGGAGGGAGTGGAAGTGTTTGCACCATCCAGCCTTTCAATCAAATCAGATGAGTGAGTTTCATTGTTTTGTTTAACTCCCACTAATTATTGTATAATGTCAACAGCTGGTCAAGATTCGTCCATCTGTTTGTCTGTCCTTTCATCTGTTCATCCAGTTTGTTCAATTTGTGTATGTCAAAAATGTGCACTAAGAATATTATTTTTAAATATGTTTTTTTGTTGTTTTTTATCTACTCTCCATATGATAAATAAAAAATATGGATGACAAATTTTTCTTTTACTGAGAATGATTACCATATGTCCCATTTTTTTTTTTTTTTTTTTTTTAAATAATTTTTTAACAAGGATTAATAACACCCGAATTATAGAGATGATAAAACTGGTTAAGAATAATGATGATGTGGAATGTCGATTATTTGAATGACTGGAAATCTTAAGATATTTTTCTTATCCGTAATTTTTCAAATCAGCTTTTCATGGGGCGATTGCAACCATTTGTTTTGGTTTGTGTTTTTTAACTTTGTTCAAGAATTTTCTTAAACTAATTTTCAGTGAAAATGAACTCATGAAAATTAAAATTGCCATCAGTCAGAAGTTGAAGGAAGTTATGATGACGGTGGATTTGGATGAGGCTACTTCAATCATGGTAATACGATCAAGTGACTGTGTTATAAAATGTAGATGCCAAGTGCTAATATTTCCCAGTAGTTTTTAAAAAAAAACTTGTTTATCATGTTTACGCACATTTATCGTGTTTACGCACGTAATTACTTTCTGCACATGTTGTCTTGACGAGTATTGTCTTGTGTCAATTATTAGTTTAAAGTCGATTATCCTGTTTGAAAATGGCGTTACATGGGGGTTAACCCAAATTAAATTTTTTTAAATATATCGATAATGAAATGGATCCTATAGCATTAGTCTTACTGGAAGCATAAGGACTAACTTCTGTTTTCCATTGGCAGTCAATGAATTGAAAGAATGGTGTTACGTTTCATTGTTTGCACAACCGTACTATGTTTTAGCTGAGGAAGAAAGTAGAAGAAGGATTGAACATGTCACTGACGGCGTTCAAGGGCTACTTTGACGAGGAGGTCATGAGAATCCTGGGACAGATGGATGCACCGTCAGAGATTTTGGACTATTTATATCTTGGCTCAGAATGGAACGCATCGAACTTAGAGGAGCTTAATAATAAAGGGTAATGTAGTGTGCATTGTAATATTGAAGTGTAGTATGCATCTTGATAATAAAGGGTAATGTAGTGTAAAGCTTGATAATAAAGGGAAATGTGTACAGCTTAATAATATAGGGTAATGTAGTGTAAAGCTTGGTAATAAAGGGAAATGTGTACAGCTTAAAAAATAAAGGGTAATGTAGTGTAAAGCTAGTTAAAAAATGGGAAATGTGTATAGCTTAATAATAAAGGGTAATGTAATGTAAAGCTTGATTAAAAAAGGGTAATGTAAAGTCAAGCTTGATAATAAAGGGAAATGTGTACATCCTGATAATAAAGGGTAATGTAGTGTAAAGTTTGATAAAAAAGGGAAGTGTGTGCAATTTAATAATAAAGGGTAATGTAGTGTACATCCTAATAATAAAGGGTAATGTAGTGTACATCCTAATAATAAAGGGTAATGTAGTGTACATCCTAATAATAAAGGGGTAATGTAGTGTACATCCTAATAATAAAGGGTAATGTAGTGTACATTCTAATAATAAAGGGTAATGTAGTGTTCATCCTAATAATAAAGGGTAATGTAGTGTACATCCTAATAATAAAGGGGTAATGTAGTGTACATTCTAATAATAAAGGGTAATGTAGTGTTCATCCTAATAATAAAGGGTAATGTAGTGTACATCCTAATAACAAAGGGGAAAGTAGTCTAAAGCTTGATAATAAAGGGAAATGTACCCGGGAGGGTGTAAGACAAGGAGAAAATGCTAAGAAAACAGGAGAGTCAATAATTTGTAAAAACATGTTTCAAAAAATGATTTTGAATAATAATGATGGTGAATCAGTAAAATATATAGGAACTATATCTATGAAAGGGTTGACAAATTTTTAAAAAATTAAATAATAATAAATATTTTAAGGGCAGCTAAATGTAAGAAAAATTTGGTCAGCTGGAGTCAGGTGTCTGTGAAGGATTCAAGGCGTTCCAAACTGAAAATATTCTTTGAGGTCCTTATAGGAAAATACATTTTTATTTATAAAAATCACACACAAATGCATGTACCATTAGTTTAATGTAAAATATCAAATGCCCATGTTATAAATAGTTTTACTTATGTATTTTTTTTTAATTGATTGAATTATGCTATGTCATATCTTCACTCCTCTTCAGAATCAACTACATCCTAAATGTGACAAAGGAGATTGACAACTTCTTTGTAGGAATGTTTCAGTATTACAATGTTCGGGTGCAGGATGTGGAAGAGGCCGACCTGTTGAAGCACTGGGACAAAACCTACAAGTTTATTGCTAAAGCCAGGTGAGTTGCTGATGGCATGCATGGCAGCCAGGTGAGTTGCTGATAGCATGGCAGCCAAGTGAGTTGCTGATGGCATGCATGGCAGCCAGGTGAGTTGCTGATAGCATGCATGGCAGCCAGGTGAGTTGCTGACAGCATGCATGGCAGCCAGGTGAGTTGCTGATAGCATGCATGGCAGCCAGGTGAGTTGCTGATGGCATGCATGGCAGCCAGGTGAGTTGCTGATAGCATGGCAGCCAGGTGAGTTGCTGATAGCATGGCAGCCAGGTGAGTTGCTGATAGCATGGCAGACAGGTGAGTTGCTGACATCATGCATGGCAGCTTGTACATTGTCAACAAGTACTGAATCAAAGATGCCACTGCCTATAAAAGACAGCGTACTTTATTTTTAAATGGTTGCAATTGAGGCAGTTGCTCTATTTACAAACTGGCTGTTAAATAGCAATACTAATAATAGGTTTACATTTGTGACAACAAAATGATAGGGTTCTAGAGTGACAACAAAATGATAGGTTTACGTTTGTGACAACAAAATGATAGGTTTACATTTGTGACAACAAAATGATAGGTTTACATTTGTGACAACAAAATGATAGGTTTACATTTGTGACAACAAAATGATAGGGTTCTAGAGTGACAACAAAATGATAGGTTTACGTTTGTGACAACAAAATGATAGGTTTACATTTTTGACAACAAAATGATAGGTTTACATTTGTGACAACAAAATGATAGGTTTACATTTGTGACAACAAAATGATAGGTTTATAATGTTCTAGAGTGAGCGTCGTTACCACGGCTTGACTCACCAGCAACACAGAAAAATAGGATCTCAACCAAATTGTGCTACACCAGATTGGGCTACACCAGATTGGGTATCCAGGGTTATAAATAGTGGAGACTGCTGTTGCATCTTCATATCCTGGTCTATGAGGCCACATTAATACAGCTTGGCCACCTGGTCTATGAGGCCACATTAATACAGTTTGGCCATTGTCGGGAATATGTTCTATCCTGGTCTATGAGGCCACATTAATACAGTTTGGCCATTGTCGGGAATATGTTCTATCCTGGTCTATGAGGCCACATTAATACAGTTTGGCCATTGTCGGGAATATGTTCTATCCTGGTCTATGAGGCCACATTAATACAGCTTGGCCACTGCCAGGAATATGTTCTATCCTGGTCTATGAGGCCACATTAATACAGCTTGGCCACCTGGTCTATGAGGCCACATTAATACAGTTTGGCCATTGTCGGGAATATGTTCTATCCTGGTCTATGAGGCCACATTAATACAGTTTGGCCATTGTCGGGAATATGTTCTATCCTGGTCTATGAGGCCACATTAATACAGTTTGGCCATTGTCGGGAATATGTTCTATCCTGGTCTATGAGGCCACATTAATACAGCTTGGCCACTGCCAGGAATATGTTCTATCCTGGTCTATGAGGCCACATTAATACAGCTTGGCCACCTGGTCTATGAGGCCACATTTATACAGCTTGGCCACCTGGTCTATGAGGCCACATTAATACAGTTTGGCCATTGTCGGGAATATGTTCTATCCTGGTCTATGAGGCCACATTAATACAGCTTGGCCACCTGGTCTATGAGGCCACATTTATACAGCTTGGCCACCTGGTCTATGAGGCCACATTAATACAGCTTGGCCACCTGGTCTATGAGGCCACATTAATACAGCTTGGCCACCTGGTCTATGAGGCCACATTAATACAGCTTGGCCACCTGGTCTATGAGGCCACATTAATACAGCTTGGCCACCTGGTCTATGAGGCCACATTAATACAGCTTGGCCACCTGGTCTATGAGGCCACATTAATACAGCTTGGCCACCTGGTCTATGAGGCCACATTAATACAGCTTGGCCACCTGGTCTATGAGGCCACATTAATACAGCTTGGCCACCTGGTCTATGAGGCCACATTAATACAGCTTGGCCACCTGGTCTATGAGGCCACATTAATACAGCTTGGCCACCTGGTCTATGAGGCCACATTAATACAGCTTGGCCACCTGGTCTATGAGGCCACATTAATACAGCTTGGCAGCTGTCAGGAAATTTGATATTAGTTGTGCTCTTATTTTCTTCTTTTTTTTTTTTCTCCAGAAATCACCACTCAAAAGTTCTTGTACACTGTAAGATGGGTGTCAGCCGTTCTGCTTCAACTGTAAGTCAAGTGTTGCTGTCTCTTTCAAGTGTGACTCTCTTATCATTGACTGCAGTATTATTTTCAATTGCACAATCAAAATTCATTATGTGTAATCTTTTTACTTTTGGTCCATTTTTTTTAAAAATTCATTTTTTTTTTAAAGTGTTCATGCCATTTTTTGCAGGTGATGGCGTATTTAATGAAAGAGAAGCGCTGGACTGTGGATGAGGCCTACAACTTTGTAAAAGAGCGCCGTGGCTGTGTGCACCCTAATGCTGGTTTCTTGGAGCAGTTGCACACTTACCAGGGAATATTGACTGCAAGGTACAGGGGTGGGGGTCACATTGCTTCTATAAAAAGGGGTCCCAGCTCAAAAAAAAAAGTTAGAGAAACTGTGGCCTATGCCTTACTAGAGGTAGCACAGGATGATAATGATGATTCATGTGGCCTATGCCTTACTAGAGGTAGCACAGGATGATAATGATGATTCATGTGGCCTATGCCTTACTAGAGGTAGCACAGGATGATAATGATGATTCATGTGGCCTATGCCTCACTAGAGGTAGCACAGGATGATAATGATGATTCATGAAATATTTTTAATGAGAGTTGACTTACTGGTGTGTTGTTTCAGTCCCTTTCAAATAAAAACCCTAATAAATAATGAGATAGCTGAAAACTTTCTGTCAGTGGCTCTCAAAGTGGTGGTCCTCAGTCACCAGCTGTTAAAAGGTGAAAAAAAGTTGAACAGAGCATGCAAAGCTATTTTTTTGTTTAAACTGCTGAGATATTCCATGATCTCTGAACTGGTAGCTAGTTCCCTTAATCCATTTATATGTCACATGCTCATTTAGTAAAAAGCACTTACTCCCCTTTAGTTTGATTTAACTTTAAGTACGTATTTAAACAATGATTTTCGCAGTTTCCTGTTGTAAAGTTCAAGTACAGTAGAGCCCGGTTATGTCGACGGCCTCGGGGTTTGCCAAAAAGCGTCGAGATAGCCCAGGATCAAGATAAACGAAAACCAATATGGCGGCAAAATTTCTTTATGTACATGATGTGCGTTAATAAATGAGAATGTGCATGCACGTGTTTTTGGAGGTTTTTTTTTTACACAACAGCGTTGCCGTTATTTGTTTGATGAAGCTATCGGCATGCTATAAAAATGTACATACAGAATGGAAAAAATATAAAAATATCACCACAATGTTTCGCAGTTATCGTATGCCCGTATACTATTGCTTTGTGTTTTCATGAAGAGATCGCTGTAGTGGTAATATTTAACATGACGGCTGCACCTATTGGTACCCGCCTACCAGAATTGAGAGGTTGGGATTAAAAAACTATTTAAAAACGTTGACTTAATAGGGTTGGTGAATTAACCGAGGTCGAGATTAGCGGGTTCGACTGTATTGATATTTTTCCTTTTTTTTTTTTTTGCTGTTAAATTCCTTACTGAATTATTATTTTTTAGTGATTCATAGTATTTGCTCTAATGTGTAGTTGTTTTTTTTACACTGCGTTGCAGCAACAAGCGAGACATATTCCGCAGCAAGTCAGACCAGAATCTGCTTGATGAGGGCCCAGTAGAAAACGTGGAACACTCACAGGGCTCTTTTTTAGGGGACAGCCTCTTCACTATGATGTCGCACTCTGATTGGCCGATGGCCTCTGGGGGTGTGGCTCATAAGGAAGAGTGGCTTAGGTCTTTACAAACAGGTACTGTTCTGATGTGTTTCAGTGGTAAGAAACAACATTTACTGTAGTAGGGGAAAGCTGGACTAAAGTTAGATAAAAGTGTACTGATATATTTCAGTGGTAAGCAACAACATTTACTGTGGTCGGGGAAAGCTGGACTAAAGTTAGATAAAAGTAATGAACATTTATCAAAAGCCTTCTGAAACTTCAACAGCAAAAAAATCTAGTTAATTAATGACAATGATGAGGAAAATATCCATAAAAGAAGCTAAAAGCAAGACAAGATGCCACCAGCTTGGAATAAAATTAGGTGTGTTGATGCAAAATTGACTCCCTTTTTCCACATTCTTCCTTCATCCAAAAACCCTGATCCATAATAACCATCTCTAGCCATGGTTTGGTACATCTCCAGCCATGGTTTGGTACATCTCCAGCCATGGTTTGGTACATCTCCAGCCATGGTTTGGTACATCTCCAGCCATGGTTTGGTACATCTCCAGCCATGGTTTGGTACATCTCCAGCCATGGTTTGGTACATCTCCAGCCATGGTTTGGTACATCTCCAGCCATGGTTTGGTACATCTCCAGCCATGGTTTGGTACATCTCCAGCCATGGTTTGGTACATTAGATGGGCTAACCTTTTTCTTTTCATCACCTGTTCTTTAATTCTTGATCCTAAATCTTTCTATGTTTACATCTAAAGAGATTGCCCCAGGCCTGGATATGATGCACATGGACACAGACTTGGAGACGGCTGAGTCGAGAAGTGCCGATTCTGTCGAGGACATTCCGCCTGACGTACCCACCCCACCGCCTTTAGAGGTCCCAACAGAGTTTTTGTCAGGTCCTGCGGCAGTGCACACCCCTGTCAGTGTTATAACCTCAGGTTCAAGGACAGGCTCAGAGCTAAGGTCACCGGATCTTGAAATGGTGGAAAGTGACCTATCCTCATCTCAGTTTCCACTAAGTGTGACAGACAAAATGTTAGCATCGCACCAGTTGTCTGCAAGTTCTGGGTCCCTTGGGTCTAGAATAAAGCCGGATAGTTCATGGATAAAACTGGATTCTGTGGATATGCTCAGTGATAGAGAGGATGACACCCTTCATTCAGAACATCTTATGGACAGCACTGCATCTTTAATGGATGCTAATCCTACTGTCAGCTCAAATACAGGGGAGAATTATTTCCTCCCAGGTGCCGCCTTGTTAGAACCAGCGGGTCAAAATGAGCTGATGTCTACACCCTCCCTAACATCCACCCCCTCACTGACATCTACTCCCTCATTGACATCTACACCCTCGGAATCAAAGGTTTCGGGATTCATTTTTACTACTTCAACAACAGAAACCACCCCTACTTTTGCTAAAACCAGTCAGACTAAGATCTCTGCCTGGGAAGATGCCTGCGACAGCACTGCTAAATCCAACCCTGTCACGCCCCATGACGAACCGATGGCTAGAGTTCCTCTTATAGTTGTTGACTCTAATGTGTACCAACCGCACGCTTACCCAGGGGCATTTTCTGCCTTCTCCAGCTCAAGTCTTCAAGACACAGCATCTCATAAAATTACGGGCCAGTCGTCAGTACAATATGAGGTCCACTCACCTAAACCAGTTGGCCACCTGCAGCACAAACAAGCCAGTGAACCACAAAGCCCAGAAGGTAGAGTGGAACCACAAGAGAAATGCATGGGGATGAGTGAGCTGGTAGCACAAAAATCAACAGAGAAGCTCAAGCCAGCCACTCCAAAACAAGCTAAAATACCCTTCAGTAAAATTGAACTGGGGGTGCGTCAGTATTTTCTCAGGGAAAAAATCCCATGGCTTCCTGGAAAGGTGAGGCATCGGCTGAACTTGTTTCTCTCTTGTAGTCATTTCTCAGAAGCAGATCTGATAGTTTTATCATTTATTTGTTTTTTGTTTTAAATTTTTCTTTGAATGGTTTAGTGTAACCCCCATCATCATTTATAACAAACTTTAAAAAGTATTTATTCATTTTTTGTTGATTATCTTGATAACGCTAAGGAGTGTCAAAAGTAAATAAACAAAGTGGATACAATTTTTATCAGCGTACATATTTTTTTTTCACATTTAAATAGTAGCATCAGTAATGTCATTGTTAGGCCACACCTTCAAAATGTCAATCCTAAATTTGGATATCACAAGGGGGGAAGGGGGGGGAGGCCCGGGCTTAAATTTGAGGGATTACCCAACTGAGCACTGTTAATAAATGTTATTGTCGTCGTTTCTTCTGTGTTGCCAGGTGAAAAAATTAAGGGAGGACATCAACAAGACGGGTCAAATGCTACAGGGAGATGACTCAGAAGAATTCTACCCAAACTATCTTCAAGAAATTCCTGCTTACAAAGGTAAGATCTGGTCAAGGGCCTGTGGGCTAGGGGATCATTTCATAGCAAGTTTACCAGTTTAACTTGTGATACATGATATCCCAGTTATGTAACCGAGGTGATTTCAAGATAGTGGATTTTTTGCGCTTTAGAAAAGATTTAGAGTTCTTGTGTTTAAATTGCTCTAATTTGACATAAGAGTATTTATCTGTGTGCTGAAAATGAATATGGACAATGTTATTGAAATTGAATATGGGCCATGTAATCGAAAATGCAAATAATCTCAATCCAGTACTTTCCTCTGATATAATATAGGTGGATTGTCATTCTAGTGATGTCGAGCAATGTGTGTTAAAAGATTGCTTGCCCTATTTAGAGTTTAAGATTAGCCATCAAAGAACACTATCTGATTCCCTCAAACTTTTTTTTCTCTGGGCACAGGGCCTTCAACAGAGCTGGTAGATGACCGTAATCTACTTGACAAAGTGTCTGACCCTCAGCAGACCATCGGGCTGTCCCAGTCTCACAGCTGCATGGAGCTGTGCACACTGGCAGACCCTGAGTCCAGTCACATGACACTGTATGAGAAGGAAGAGATTCCACTGGAACCTGGCACAGTCATGAGGACAAGGCAGGAGATAGAAGACAGACAAAGGTATACTATAGAATAGAGACAAGAATATACTATAGAAGACAGACAAAGGTGTTATATAAACGACAGCCAAAGGCATACTATAGAAGAGAGACCAAGGTATATTTTTGTGGTGTCATCACCACTGATTTGTGGGTACCAACTGTAAAGTTTGAGATCCCCCGAAACAGGTCATGAACCAACAACAAAACTTAAGTAGCAACAACTCTTTTTTTTTTTAAATTTGCCATCGTGAAGGTGACCAACATTAAAATAAAAGGGTCATTAATGTCTTTGACCCCTGGTTCCAGCTGAAGTGTTTATTGTATTTATTTTGTAACTTCTAGGAGAGCTTTCATATAATAATGTTTGCCTTGAAGCTTTGGATCAACTTTATCAGCTCTTGTGTGGGGAAACGTGACATAATTCTCATGAACAGCGATGTGAGCATTTCTTGAAAATTTTATTTTCCGGTAGGCTTTTCTTTGGTGAAGGAGATGATGAAACCACCTACTCTGTGCGTCCGGTTCTGCGGTCGTCCTCACTAAAGCAGGAGAGGGACAGCCCGAGGTCCAGGCTGAGAAACAATCGTCGGCTGACCTGCGGTCCGATCATGTCGCCTATTGCAGGGAAGTCTCTGGATGATATCAGGATAGCAGAGCATGGGGACCAGTCTGGAAAGCTGTACTCCCAAAAGCCAGAGAAGAAAACCTCAGATCCTACAGCCAGTGGTAAATATGACGTACTTGAGACAATCCACATATGGTCCACACCATACATGGGGAGACCTGTTAACCCCTCTGATTTTACCACCTTTTTAAGCCTAAGACTACGGCACTATTACATGGGGAGACCTGTTAACCCCTCTGATTTTACCACCTTTTTAAGCCTAAGACTACGGCACTATTACATGGGGAGACCTGTTTACCCCTCTGATTTTACCACCTTTTTAAGCCTAAGACTACGGCACTATTACAAGCCTTAAACAACTACAGCTGGGAGGTTTTTTTCCTTATAAAAAATGTTTTTTGCCCTAATGAAAAAAAGATTGGGGGGATTTTCAGTTAAAGGTAGCTGTATTTTTTTGTTGTTGTGGTAACACTGTAAGTAATCCAATGGGGATTTTTATGACACAACAGATAGCGTTTTGATTGCACTTCCCCCCCCCCCCCCCAACTACTATTTAGAGCTTGAGATTATGTTTTTGAGAGCTGAAAACTACTCTGGAACTAACCTAAGGTTAAACAGGTCTGCCAGATGGAACACAGGCTGCATGAAGTCTACACATTACATACATGATACAACCCACATGAAGTCCACACATTACATACATGATACAACCCACATGAAGTCCACACATTACATACATGATACAACCCACATTACATCCACACATTACATACATGATACAACTCACATTACATCCACACATTACATACATGATACAACCCACATGAAGTCCACACAATACATACATGAAACAATCTACATAAAGTCCACAACATACATCTTTGGGACCACTGAAAATCAAATCCATTTCACTATAGGTATTGGGTTCAAAGCAACCAAGCCACCAAAATAAATTAAAACATGTTCTCATTATGAAATTATTTTTTTTTCCTGTTATTGATATTTTCTGGCACCTATACCTTTTAGAGATCCATTTAAAACCATTATGAGGATTAACATGTTTTGTTCATAAAAAAAATACTTAATGCAATCAATTCAAAGAAAAGTATTGAACTAATTGTGAGGACGCTTGTGTCATCTCAACTTTACTTGATTCCTCTTGTGACAATTTTGCCCTTTCTTTATGTCTGTGGCACATGTATTTTTGTGTCTCAGATTCTGAAGGTCATAATAGTGCCATATTGGGGGGTTCACCAAGTCGGGGACTTGCCCAGTTGGGGTTTGCCAAGTTGGGTGATCACCTAGTTAGAGGTTTTCCTAGTTGGGAGTTCGCTAAGTTGGGGGTTTGCTAATATGGGGTTTGCTAAGTTGGGTTCTCCTCAATGGGGGTTTGGCTAATTGGGTGTTCGTGTTCTTTTCTTTTTTTAAAAATCAGTGCACTTTCCTTCTCTCCAAGAATAGCTGCCTCACTGGTCTAACAAGTTTATATACCCATAGCTGCCTCACTGGTCTAACAATTCCATATACCCATAGCTGCCTCACTGGTCTAACAAGTCCACCTGCCCATAGCTGCCGTACTCGTCTAACAAGTCCATCTGCCCATAGCTGACTTACTGGTCTAACAAGTCCATCTGCCCATAGCTGCCTTACTGATCTAACAAGTCCATCTGCCCATAGCTGCCTTACTCGTCTAACAAGTCCATCTGCCCATAGCTGCCTTACTGGTCTAACAAGTCCATCTGCCCATAGCTGCCTTACTGATCTAACAAGTCCATCTCCCCATAGCTGCCTTACTGGTCTAACAAGTCCATCTGCCCATAGCTGCCTTACTGGTCTAACAAGTCCATATGCCCATAGCTGCCTTACTGGTCTAACAAGTCCATATGCCCATAGGGATACCAAACCTCTTATGTATTTCAAACTTGATACATTTGATGACAATTTATTATCATGGCCACTCAACATCAGCCTACAATTTTTTTCACCACATGTTCTGATCTCCTAAATTCTTAATAATTCTCTTCCGCCCCTCTCCCCCAGGTTTCAATGAAAACTTTGATACCAGCACCAGTGGTTTGGTCTTACACAGAGTAGGCCAAGAGGAAACGCCCATAGAGGCGGGGCTAGTGAGGAAGCAAACATTGGGTAAGTTGACACACAGAATGTACGATTTCATAAATCATCTCAGCGGGGATTTAGAGCCAGCATTAATTAATTAATTGTGCTTTCGCTTTCATTGGTTAATGGTTCTTTAGTGGTAGTTTGTGAGTTAAGTTTAACAAAACTCTTCTTTCAAGACACTGTTAAAGGAAATGCCGTGTCTCTTGTTCAACAAGCTGTCTTCAGTGTGGAACAGTACTGCAAGCAATTTCAACTTTGCTTCCCACTTGTATTTGTAAAACATTGCTATTATGGGACAAACCGGATGTGGTCAGTAGAATATAGTGTTTCGTGCCGTTATCAATATGGCGAAGTTAATCTCTTATTTAAGTGTATGGCTCATTCTAAAACTGTACACAACAAAAGATGATACCAAATGATAAATACAATAGCAAAGAATACGATACTCAAACCAGGGCTAATTACAAGTAATAAGTTTTAGTATGTTAATTATAATAAATTTCAAAATCAAAAGAAAAAATATTGAACTATAGACTTACTGTATATTGTTTGGCTGGTACCGTTACGATGTTAATAAAATACCATGTGCAAAAGTGGTATAATGGGGAAAAGAAATCTACACACACACAGTAAACAAAGCGCTGTCTCGTAGTGAAAATAACACACACGATGGAATCTGGTGATGAATGATATGCCTCTCTGTCATTTGTCTCCACACACTTTTATAGTCTATTCTACTCATCTTTCTAGAACCGCCTGACGCATTGTTGGTCTTTCCAGTTTTCTCCAGATGTTTCTATAATATTCTGAATGAAACTGACAATGCTTAACCTTGTTGTAAAGAAAAGGGTCATTAATGTCTTTGACCCCCTGGTTCCAGCTGAAGTGTTTATTGTATTTATTTTGTAACTTCTAGGAGAGCTTTCATATAATAATGTTTGCCTTGAAGCTTTGGATCAGCTTTATCAGCTCGTTAAAGGTTAAAGGGAGAGATTAGTTTGCTACCCACACCCTAATACTAGCGCAGTACAGCCTAATTGGGTCAAACACAGTTCACAGCAAGTGGAAAGAATGAAGCGAATAAGTCGCCTACATAACAATAGATTTAAACAATAGACTGGTTAAGGTTGATTGACACTTCTAACACTGTACTAAAAACACTATCATGTGTCTTACCATTGGATGAATTCAGGATTTTTGAATGATAGCATTGTTTACATTTTCTAGTTTTTTGTCTACACCTACAAGTCTGGTTAGTCAATACTCAAAGAAGTATAAAAACTCACATCTTCTTGCCCCATGACCTTGCTACAATTGCTAACTGCTGTATCTGTTTTCTCAGAACTGGAGAGCAAATGTGAACCTGAGAAAGCCCCACTGAAACCCTTGAACACCACCGACTCCACCAGTGCCCATGTCAGCACCAGTGCCCACATCAGCACCGGTGCCCACGCCAGCACTGGTGCCCATGCCAGCACCAGCTTGATGTTACCGCAACCCAGCCCTGCGCCACATTACACTGAACCACATCCCAGAACCTCCTGTCCAGACCCAGCCCTGCCTAGAGATATCGATGCACCACTGGATGCCCAGAAGCTGGTCTCCTCAGTCAAACAACAGGAGAGCAAATGCAATTTTGACTCAGAGACCCTTGCATTGATCCGGGAGATCGGGTCAGCCCTGCTGATGAGTCCCAGCTCGGCTAAGCCAAAAGACAAAGATGATGAAGATTCCTGCTCTAACATGGTCAAGTATTTTGTCAGAAAGATAGAAAAACAAACAGTTCCTGCAGCCAAGCCTGATATTATTCTTATAGACAGCGATGTTAGGAAGCCTGAGAGGGCAGAGTCGAGGATAAGAACCAGCGAGAGTGACACCTCGGGTGTCAGCAGTTTGTCCCGTGACCTCCCAATGGGCAGCACGCCAGGTAAAATCGGTAAAGGGGATGGCCCCCTGGTGTCCAGCCCCGCTGGTGCATTGTTGAACAGTCCGAGTAAGAATGTCAAAGCCGATAGTACCGTGCTGCCTTTCAGTTCACAAAGAGATCTTAAAACAAACAGCTCATCTCAAATAATCCTTGTGGAAACTAAATCTCACACAGCACCATCTTCCCTGGATCTGAGTAAGCCAGAACATGGTGCAGGTGCTGCTGTTGGGGGTCATTCTCCACTGTCCAGTGCAGCCTCCTCCTCCCCTCACTCCCCGAGTCACTTGACTCTAAGTGACGCGGCAGAACCGTCGGTGGTTCGGCATCTGGTGGGCAGGTTTGAAACCAAAACACCAGACTCTGAGACGGCCGACGCTGGCCTTGACTTAAACACCAAAGGTAAAGAAAGTAGGGACATCTTGTCGTTCTCGTCACCCTTAGCGTCCGGCAAGACCGCACCAGCTCAGTCACCTTCTGAAGGGCTGGATGGGAGTTATGTGTGTCAGGCCTCAGTCAGACCCAGTGATAGTAACACAGCATTACATATACGAAGCTCCTCCACGGCTCTGCTCTCCTCCACACTAGCAACACTGCACCGCAAGCATGCCTCTCTGGACAGTGCTGCTCACCCAACACCACACGCCGCCAAGAAAGACACGTGGGGCAGTGATATTGATGTCCAGTTGTTGGAACTTCCCACCCCGCAAAAAACAGCTGGTCCTCTTAAAGAGGTTAGAAGTTTTTCCGGCAGCCCATCGATGCCTGTCAAGCCAGGGCCGACACCTTTCAATAAAAGTAGTTTGGAGTGTTCTGATTCAAAATCATGGAGGCCGGTCCGGCCCAAATCGGTGGAAGTGATCCAGCGGACAGTGTCTACCTCAGAGTATGAGACAGGTTCTGACAAGTCGAGAGGCAGGAAGTCTGCTGGTTTGTACGGGGGGCTGCCCGACGCCCAAGAAGAGGATGCCTCATTAAGGCACATTTCTGAAGAAGGGAGGAAAATTCGTCGTTTGCATGGGAAGTCGCATCCCCTTACAAAACTATCAGAACCCAATGTAGGGAAAGGACCCTTTTATAGCTCAATGTAATCTGTGTATGTAATGTAAAAGAAATGTTCTATACTATTATTAATAAGCCTTTGTATTGAGAAGGAAAGCTTGTGATTGCTTCAATTTGTGTTCTTTCAGTTCATTTACATTTTTTTAGAATTTGATTTTTTTTATTTTAAAGTTCCCCCAAAAGTCCAGATATTTTACTGTAAAACAATATATTTAAGAATAAGAAGAAGTGGGGAAAAAAAAAAAAAAAACTTTATCTTTCTAAAAGGTTTCTGTTGAAAGAATTTATGTTTTGCCCCACTTAATATTTTGATAAAGTAATGCATTCCAAATGTGTTAACGTTGACATTTTTTAAAATTGTTTTCCTCTTTAGCTTTATTTGCATGCACTGTGATTTGGTTTCTCATTGCCTTGGGGCATTTTCCAGTCGGTGGAAATAGATGGCTTTACTATAGGAGTTAACTGTGTGGAATAGTTGGAAAATATTTTGTCAGCTGGGGAGTAGACATTTTCATGGATGTTTTAACCTCATTCTCCCGGCTTCTGTGACATTACGTGACTAGTAACCTATGGACTAAGAATATCATAGTGGGATGTTTTAACCTCATTCTCCCAGCTTCTGTGACAATACGTGACTAGTAACCTATGGACTAAGAATATCATAGTGGGATGTTTTAACCTCATTCTCCCAGCTTCTGTGACAATACGTGACTAGTAACCTATGGACTAAGAATATCATAGTGGGATGTTTTAACCTCATTCTCCCAGCTTCTGTGACACTGCGGGACTAGTAACCTATTGACTAAGAATATCTTTGTGGGTTGTTTTACATCAATTATGTTGCTTTAGAAACAGGGCCATGAACAATCTGTCAAATACATTCTCAGTGACAAGTGGGGTTGAGGGAGGGAGGTGGGGGTGTTTTGGCCTTCCTTCATTCCCGTTTATCATTGTTAGTTATCTCCCTTGCTTTGAGTTGAATTCAGAGTAGATATGTTGCACTTGTGGATAGACATCTTGAGTGAGACAGATAAATTCTTTAAATATTTTAATGGGGTGTCATTCCCACCATGGCTCCTCTCTTTTTGCCCCCCCCCCCCCTCCCTCCCCCGGTTACTTGCCAGTCAAGACTTGAATAAGACTTAATAAATATATCCTATTTTTTTTATCCAGCTTGCCCGTCAATTCAATGTGTGCCTACTAGTTTCAAAATGAGATTAGGCTTTTTTATGCTGATGCCTTATAAATACACTTCATTTTCTTCTATTGAGTCATCAACAAAGCTTGGCCTCTCTTTGTCTATTCTTTGCATGATTACCATTAAATAACCTATTATCGCACAAAATCTCTCTACATGGCTTTATAAATATTTGTACATTGGATATGTTGTTAACCATCTGTGTTAAAAGTGTTGAAACTTTCAAGATAATTTTATTTTACTCCACTGCTATTACTGCTTTTGTTTTTACTTTATTGTTGTAATTTTTTTTTTTATAAACATTTGTTCCTTCCGTTACGTGATAACAATTTTTAAACTCCTCAGCTCCAGGTGTGACTATTGCAGAGAGATGACTAAAAAAATATTATTTTTTTTTCCTCTCATTGATGTACTGTTCTGTTGGTCATCTGTAGTTGTCTGTAGTAAATCTGTGGCAAAATGAAACAGTGTGCATACAGCCTGCAAAATGATACAGTATACATACAGCCTGCAAAATGATACAGTATACATACAGCCTGCAAAATGATACAGTTTACATACAGCCAGCAAAGAATATCAATGGGTAGAAACTGCTTCTCATTGTAATTAAGTTGTTCTGTGGTTTTTTTTTTTTTGTTCGTTTTTTTTTAAATGTTGGTCCGATAGAATTAAATTTAGGAGAAAGAGACTGAAACTCAGTATTACAATGGTTCTCAAATTTTCCTGAAGGTGGTTACCATAAGCCCCCCCTCCCCCTCTCCAATTTCAATCATAGAATATCCCATCCTACAGCATGTTTGTTTACTGATCACTAAGTTCACTAAGAACTTTCAGAGTCACAAATCTGGGAAACAATTTACTGAATGTTATTGTTATACCTTCGAACTGATATTGAAGAAAAGTGTACTGTGTAAAATGTTAATGGAACTGCAACTGGTAGCTGTAGTGTGTTAGTTTGGAGTATATTAAAACATTATAATCTGATGCCGGGGTAGCGTATATTGATGATAATGAAAGTTATATATAAATCATTTGTACCGGTACTTTCATATTCTGCCAAATATATATAAATTCTTTTTTTTAGCAGAATAACAAATTAGAAATGCATAAGTCTCAGCAAAATTCTACTTTCCTTTGGCTAAAAGTTAAAGATGGCCCTTTTTCGATAATTGGGAAGCCAGTAGCCATAGTTTAGAGATCCTTGCCAGTAACGGCCACTTTTACTGTTACAGATGTGCCACTTTTTCCTAATAACCCCAAACACAAGGGTTATAAAGTTTAATGGTAACATCTCTCTTTGACACTAAACAAACAAAGAAGTTAATTTCTATTTTTGGGGGTAACTTCTTTGAAATTAAATATGAGTAAAAAAATTATTACTATTATTGTAAAACCATTTTTAAGGTGATTATCCACTTATAAAGAAGCTATTAATACTAGTAAGGATGATTTTTAAGTTCCCAAATGTAAAACTCAAGAAAAAAATATATTAATGTTTAGATAATTGGTCTCTTTAAATTTTAAAAAAAAATTGTATATTAATAAAGCGCCGCTCCCACCTATTATGCCTCTTCCCTGAAAATCTATTTACCCAAAAAGAATCACATTATCGTCCTGGCACATTTTTGATTAAAAAATTTTCTTTTTTAGCTTTATTAATTATTACAGGCTGATTTACCTATACATCACACCATGATGCTCATTGCACTTGAACGCTTCAATTTCTTCTTCTTCTATATTTTAAGGGCCCATGATCAATGAATTGATCATTCTGGTTCCTATGTTGATACAGCAGAACCAGCTACCACCTACTGAATGATGTGGGTTTAAATATATATATATATTTTTTTATTATTTTGTCTTTAAATGCTTTTACTTAGAAGGTAAATAATTCACATGCCCTCTCCCTCTCTCACTAATTACTTGGTCCATATGAATCTGTAGAACTAACACACTCAAGATATTTTGTCTCAATCTGTTAATTTAATTAGTTGTTTTGCTTTTTTTTATTTGATATATTAGGGTATCGGTAATGAAACAGCAAAAATTGCATGTGCTTATCTGTGGACTGGCTTTATTAACCGTTTTTAAAAAACTGATGCCTAAAGAGTATGCTAATTTAAATGTGGCAATAAATGGGTAGTGTACAAGAAATGAAATAAAAGAAGAGACAGGAGTCTATTTTTTTAACTATTTTTTTTTTTTGAATTTAAATATTTCCAATAAACTATAAACACATCATTATAACTTTAGTTGTTTTATTCAAACCACGTAATCTATGTACAAAAAATAGTTAAATTTGCCAATCCATCTGGTTTAAAAAAAAATAAATTACTTAATTACAATTATATTTAAGATGTGACAAGTTTATTGTTATTTTTATGTTATAGAACATAGTAGATTTATAACTGACTTATCATTAATATCATAGACTGAAAGTATCAAATGTACATGATATAGTAATATTCATAATATTCAGAGTGTTGATTCCTTTATTTTCAATTATGTTTTATTTAAATTGCAGGCCTCACATCTTGTTCTATTTTCTTCCAATTACCAGTGGTTCCCAACTTATCAGTTATGGCTCAATGGAATTTTTTTTTTTTTTATATTCCAATTATGTAAAGTCTTGTCACCAAGGGAATTTCTGGCATGTCAAGACATATTTGGTCAACAAAGACATTCTGGCATGTCATAGACATATCTGGTCATTATGGACATTTCTGGCATGTCATAGACATATTAGGTTGCCTTAGACCTTTCTGGCTACTAAAAAAAGAATGATGGGAGCCACTGATCTGTGTAAGATATTCTAATAATTCTTTAGTTATCTCAGGTCAAGTGTAGTTTATTGTTTTAGCAGTTATTTGTATTAGAATATTTTTTTGCAGTCTACACTGTTGAGCTTGAAATATTGTAATTACTGTATTTTTTATTTTGTTTTAAGCACTAACTCTAGAGGCTGTAAAGACATTTATAGATCCTCCCTACTTGCTATAATATTGTGTTTGTTTTTTTTTTTGTTTTTTTAGAAATGGGAGTAATACTAAAACCATTTTCTCTCTTTGGGAAGGTTTGGGGTGTCTTCTTTAATGACTTTATGCCTTAAGGTCATGTCAGTGATACTTTTCCCCACCCATCACCCGCCCCCTTCTCCATATGCAGACAACAGTTACATCAGTGGTTAATTTATTATAACTATTTTAAGTGACAAGGCAATGCTTGTACAGGCCAGTAGGGGGAAAACGATTATTTAAATACTAATTACTGGTCTTTTTTTTTCTTTTCTTTTTTTTTTTTTTTTTGGCCACCATTGTTTTAATGGCTAGCTAACAACATTCGAAAAACACTGTGCCTTCTATATTTCTGTAGATTTTTCTTATACTTACTTAACGATTTGAAAATCCAAGAACATGTGCTACATAAAAACTTCATCTTCCCTCTCCAACAGGGTGTCCAACAAGCCCCACTAGTGCAAGAAATGTGAAAGTTCTATACTAAATGCTCTGACATCGATAAATGAAAAAAACAAACTTAAAGCAATTTACTGTTTGTTTTGAAATCAATGTAGTACAAGTGTAAGCAGTAGCCATAACTCCTAAAAGTGTAAGCAGTAGCCCTAACTCCTTGGCAGTTTTTTTTGTTACCAGGCTTAAACAAAAAAACTTTCCTGAAATAGTGTTTGTATGCTCTTTAAGTTAAGTAGTTCACATCATTAATTCTCCATTGCAGGATTCATTGAGGTCATTGAACTTTGGCCACGTCTGCTCTTTACCAAGGCTTTAGAGTCTGGGTATTTTTCTTTCTGATTTTCTGGTCAAGTCAGTGTTTTTATAATGAAAAATCTCTAAGACACTAGCTTGGCCAGAATATCAGAAAGAAAATACCCAGATAAACTTCAAATGAGAAAATAAAAATTAGAACTTTTTAATATGTGCTAAATGTAATGTACAAAACAATCATAAGTTAATGTCACATTTTATTTAGCAGAGGAGCATCCATCTTTATAATAGGTGTCATGTTTTGTGCCAACTGGATAACCCGGATGCTAACAAGCTATAAATTCTCAGCTGCTCTACTGGGAATGGTAAATAAAATTTCTGTGTTATAAATATGGGCATTTTTTTAGTTACTCCTGTGTTGTTAATAAGGATTTTGTTTACTTGATCTTCAGCTTTTTTGAAATCCATGTTCTCCAGTGTGTCCAGAAATTCTATGTTGTTTTTCTTTCCTCTGAAAAAATTAAGGGCTGCTTGCTAATTGTTCTACATTTAAAAGAAACAATTATTGAGACTTGTATTTTCCTGTTTTAACAGTTTAGCACATTGCACTTTTCAAATATTTTTTTGCAATATTTTATATAATACAAAAAAAGAAGAAGAAAATCTATATTATCACAAAAACTGTACACACTTGTCTTTTAATTTCACAATACAAATTATGATTTCTCAATAAATACATTTATCTATTGTTATTAAAGTATCTAGTTTTTATTCTTATTTTTTTTCTGTGACTGTTCAGAAAAATTTGTTTGAGCTGAAAATTTTAAAAATTCAAATGGCAGTACAGTACCGGTACTAAACCAAAATGATGATGCTGTGGTATATATTGCAATTCATTCATCACTTTCAATACGGTACAAATTTGCTTTTGGGGTTTGATTTTTTAGGATAATGTAGAAATAGAAAAAAAAGGTGGATGTAACAAAAATGGAAAGAACATTTTCAGGCCACATGTTTTGGTTATTGGGATTTTCAATGCAAGAGACTGGTGAAATAATTCTCTTTTAAGCTCATGTATTTGATTTTTAAAGGTGTTCTTTTTTTCCCCTCTTATTTTCGTTAGAAAATTTATTGATAATAGATAATGAAGGCAATGAAACAAGAACTGAATTAGTACATATGAAGGGAAAAAAACTAGGCTACATCAGATTTATTTCCATAATTTTTATAACACAAGACACCAACTTGACGTGGGATTAAAAAAAATATTTAAATTGGATATTAAAGAAAAATTTATAACTGACTGAATTGACTTAGGCTTTTCATTTACCAACTTTGTATGAAAATCAAATGGAGTAACTTATCTAAGCCAAGTAAGATATTTCAAAATGGCATTTGGCTTAGGATTAAATACTTGGTAAACTGTCTGCCAGGAGGATAAATCATTCACCTGTTAATTACTACTGTAAATTACTACAGTAAAATTACTACTGTAAATAACTACAGTAAAATTACTACTGTAAATTACTACAGTAAAATTACTACTGTAAATTACTACAGTAAAATTACTACTGTAAATTACTACAGTAAAATTACTACTGTAAGTTACTACAGTAAAATTACTACTGTAAATTACTACCGTAAAATTACTGCGGTAAATTTGTAAATTAGAAACCAGTTCAAATGATATGGCTGCACCTGAAAAGATTATTGATTCTTGAAAGATGCATATTTATGTCTACAGATTTATTTCCATGATTAGCTGTATGAACTATCAAAGTCACTTCTCTGTGGGTTCTATGATAGGGCACTAAAAATGCAAAAGAAGAGTAATGTTTATGAACAAATTTTTATGACAAAATATACAATTTAAAAGTGACAGGTCAGGCATATTGGTTACCGGGAATTTGTTTGAAAGAAATTTCATCGACAGAAATTTGGTCGAATCTTTTTTTCAGTTCACAGCTTAAAATTTTAGTCTAATTTTATACTATATATAGTAAAACAAAATAATGCGTTCAAATTTGGCGTAAAATTTTAATGTGTGAACTGAAAAAAGGATTCAACCAAATTTCCATTCACTCAAATTTCCGTCGATCAATTTCTGGAGAATAAATTTCTTTTAAACAAATTTCCAAATACGAGGCATATTTTCTCTCTCTCCCTCCTTCTCCCTTCCCCCAAATTTACTGTTCACACTAATGTTCTAATTAATTTTTTTCTCTGAGGATTTTAGGAGTTGTTTTTTAATATAATATAACTTAAGGAGTTTCTTTTTTTTTTTTAATAATAACTGTTTACGGGGGTCTTAAGTTCTGTAATAATAACTGTTTTTTGAGGGTCTTAAGTTCTGTAATAATAACTGTTTATGGTGGTCTTAAGTTCTGTAATAATAACTGTTTATGGGGGTCTTAAGTTCTGTAATAATAACTGTTTATGGGGGTCTTAAGCTGTGTAATAATAATTCCAATTGTTCAGAAAAATGTATACAAAACTATGTAGGTACAAAAATCCTGAACAAGACACTTGAAAATATTTTACTGATATATATTTTTATAGTAAAACCTAGCGGCATTATAAGTAGGTTGGTTATAGGTAATTGTTAAAAAAAAAAATTAAAATCCTAGACTCGTTAATTATAAGAGACATTTTAGACCCATTTTTTTAAAATTTTATTTCAGCAGTTTTAATAATTTAATCATGATTATCAATGTTCCTTAGCCCTTACTCTTTTTTTTAAAAAAAACAACATATGCATGAGATGAAATATCTTTAAACTTAAAGCAGCTGGCATTAAAAATCAACCCTGCAAAAAAAAAGAAAGTAACACACCTGATAGATTAGTTTGCCTTTATGAATGTATATTTTGTTAATCGGTGCTGAAATCAGTTGCCCACCATTGGGATTTGTGATGTTGGTATGTGATACAAAGGACTCTCTCAGGACTAGGCTTCTTTTCTATTCTATTTTCTACTTTAAGCAGTTTTATTGGGGGTATGTCTTGCCTGTTTAGAAAATAGTAACTCCAATAAAAGGAAATCTGACCTATTATTATTAAGAATTTAGAATAATATTGTTTTTATCTTTTTCTTGTTATTATATGTTACTCTGCTCTCATTTTCAAAGTCAATTATATTAATCTTCTTTTTTTAAATCAAATTGGTTACATTTTCATACATAAAAAAATAACCATCAACATAAGGAGCCATTTTATCAGCAGTTGCAATGGTGAACATTTTTTAAAGTTGTGAATCTTGTTCACTGCTCTCTACTAATGATATCAATTAAAACTAAAATTTGTCTTGTGCATTTTTTTACACCTTTAAAAGTTTTAAAAGGGAGCACAAACCCATAACACCACCCACACTGCTCTTTCGTCCATCCCACTTACCAACCGGGGCACATTTTCTAAAAAGAAATAGCAAATTTAAATATTAATTAACTTTTAAAGACATCATATGTTTGCTATAGTGTAAAAGAAGAAAAGTATGCTCCTTTTCACTATGATCCTTTTTATTATGGTCCTAGTTTCCCCTTTTAATTTTTGTTGGTAGTACTTTTTAAACCATTTTTTACATCTGTAATGTTTAAATTTAGAGTTAAATCTTTGCAGTTCCATATATGTGTTGCAATTTCTCATTAACTTTGATAGATGGATATGAGGAAAGATCTCCTATCATAAACTATGGGGGAAAATATGCTCACTCACTACTTGCTTTATAGTTTATACTGCAAACATCCATTCCAGTTCCAGCAGAGCCTCATCACCCAGATGAGAACAGAACATTGCGCTACCCGCAGCTATTTGAATAGGTTGCACCCACTGCGGGACCCGAGCTGCCGCCACTGTGGCCAGGCACCTGAGATGATCGAGCACCTTCTAGCCGAGTGCTCAACATTGGTGACTGGCGTGACTGGGGCCCTTCCAGCCAACCATGTCGAGAGTCTTATTTACGGGACTGCCCACCAGATGCAGCAGGCCTGTACCTTACTTGTCGGGGCCATTAAAGAGCAATAGCTCTGTCCTTTTCAGTGAATGTAATATTCCAGTTCCAGCATCGCTTTAATTAATTTTAAAAAAGACCAGTGCACATATTTCTCTTATCAAATGTACCCTTACACAATAAATGACATGTAAAAGATGTCATTTCATATTTATTTTTACTAGCTTTTATATTTATATCTAGTGCCTCTTTTGTCTTTGAATCCTTTCACAACACCTGCTTACAGCCAACCACTGGATTTCATTCTTAGAGACTTAGAATAGAATTACAGTCACAGGTTTCATGACCCATGGTCTAGCTGTTAGAGAACCACTGACTGAAGTGATCATGATTTATACCACAGCTGTCTTGCCCATGGTATTGTCAGCCTCTTTTATATCACTAAACATTTCTGTAGTTTCTTGAATTTCACTAGAAATTTCTGTGCATCATTCTTTGTGGCTTATGAGTTGTATGGTTTATGGCTTATTATTAATAAACATGTCTTGTATTGAAAGATAAAAATGTTCATTTTCCTCTTCCTTTCCAAATTTGGATTTGAATTAAGTTTGTTTTTTCCTGTATATCACCATAAAATCATTTTTAAGTAAGTCTTATCTGCTAATTTTGTTTTTACTAAAATATTAAAATTTCAAACACTCAAGAAGGAGATGAAAAAAATATATTTATCTTTTAATCTCTTGTAATGGTGGCTTCAGGAGGCAAATGTAGCACATCTGGTTAATTTTTTTTTAGTTTTTACTCAAAGTGAACTTAAATTTAGATAGAATAGAATAGAAAGTATTAGTATTATTTTCCATTATATTTTTCTAAAACTAAAATAGAAGAAATCTAGGACCTGAACGAAAAAAACTGTATAGTAAATAAAAATGTTTCAATCTTAATTTGAAGTGGAAACAAGCTTAGACTCATCAATCCTATGCCATCAATTCATTTATTTTGTTTAATTATCTAAAAAATTATTAATTTGTACAATAAATTTTGTTAAAAGTATAAGACAACAGTTTTCATTAAAAAATTACACAAAGTTGCTAGCCACTACAGCCATCTTAATAATATGACTGTAAGAGAAATATTGGAAAAAAAATTCAGTTTAAAACCACATGTTAATCATCATGATTAATGGAAAGACACAGGCAAGATGATTTCACAACAATGTGTTTAATCTATTTTCCACCTGGACAAAAAGTACATGATAAATAGATGAGGTAATTTGAAGTACCCTTTTTTGAAGTTCAAATATATAAATGCCAAAATTTCCCCCCAGATAAAACTCCCAAAAGTGCACACCCTCCCATCAATAAACATCATTTATATGTCAGCTGTGTTGCTCCTCTACCATTGTTAGTTGTGTTAGTACCGGTACATTGAGATTAGGTAAAGATTTAGCTAAGAATACCCAAGAGAGAAAGATGACAAAAAATGTCCAGACTAGAAAGTTGGTAATATATTTTCAAAGAGAACAAGCTACTTGGTCAGAGATAATATTAGTTATTATTTTACAGAATTTTTTTTTTTTAAATATTAAAACTAAAAGAACTAAATTAGCAAAAAATGAGCATTTCTCCAGTGGTTTTTCATAAGCCCTCTTTGACTGAATGATTTCTGACAAAAGTCACATGTGAAAGGTTTAACTCCTGTATGAGTTCTGTAGTGTCTCTGCAAAGTAGATTTATACACACTTTTGTAATCACATGCATCACAAGCATAGCGTCTGTCATTGAAGTGAGCTTTCTTGTGTCTGTCTATAGTGCTGCCGTGCCTTGCAGAGAAATCACACAAAGAACACTTGTACGGTTTCTCTCCTGTGTGTATCCTCATGTGGACATTCAGGTGGCCCCTGTGTCGAAATGTCATATCACACAACTCACAGTTTAAGCGTTTAGTTTTTGAGCCTTTCAAAGCAGAACAGCCCTCAACAAAATGACAATATAAACTCATCTGACCACCATTCATGACATTTAAAGGCGCTGTTTTACTTGCAGCAGTTGAACTGCTTTTGATGAAATGAGCATTATTTTTCAAAAGGTTTTCAGAATCATTTGAAGAATTTTCACCTTCTAAAACTTGACAGCCTTGGGCAGTATTTTTTTGTGCTAACTCAGTGAATTCATCAAAAACTGACTGAAAAGCCTCTATCACTGTAGTCTTCAAATGTTCAGAGGAAGGAGGGTCTTCTAAAGATGCTGTTTTGTGCCTATATAAATGTCTCTCCATTCTAGTGCACTTTCGAGTTTTAAAATCACACTTTTCGCAAACATATTTTTCATCTTGATGCATTTTTTCCATATGTTCCTTCAATAACAATTTGTCTGGTGATATGTAATCACAAAAAGTACATTGTACGCCCTCTAGATCTCCATGTTTTTTCATGAAATGCCTTTTCAGTCTCCTGAATGTTTTGTACTGTGACTCACACAAAACACACTGGGCATTGATTACTTCCAAAGACATTAGTAAATTTGTATCTGAGTTTTCTTAACAGCTTTTTACTCTGCAATATTAAAGAGAAAATATGTTTAATACAAAGTCTGGGACATGTCATAATTACTTTATAAAAAAGAATTTTATAGCATTTCAAAATAAACAAATAACAAGAATATATTTATAATAAGTTTGATATAATGTAGGCTAAGCTCTTCTTCAATAATTATATAATGGCCTGGTAAACCTTTAGGCCGGTGTTTCCCAACGTGGGGCCCCATGCCCCACAGGGGAGCAATTTGATTGTTTAGGGGGGCAATTTGATTGTTTAGGAGGGCAATTGGAAAATGAGCTGTCGACACTTTAAAAACCCCAACTGTCTACTATGATTTAACTTGTATTTTGAAAGAAAGAGAAACATTGAAGTCTCTATTTACTGCTCATACAGCAACAGTCAATCGTGCCCTTGAGGCAAGTTTTAAAATTTCTTTACTCATCGCTAAATCTGGGAAAAATCATATAGGAGAAATCTTACTCAATGTCAGTATTTTTTAAAATGGTTCTGGAAAAAGATGACAAAAAGGGAAAGCCACCCAGTAACAATACTGTTAGCAGAAGAATAGACAAAATGAGTGAAGATATTGAAATACAACTTGTTGAAAAGCTGAAAACAAGAAAATTTTCAGTGCAATGGATGAATCAACTTTGAGAGACAGTGAGGCTGTATTATTGATAACTTACATACGATATATTGATATATTTATAGGGTATTTTGCTGAAGAAATGTTGTTCTATAAATCATTAGAAAGCACCACTACCGCCAAAGATATATATTATATATAATAATATAGTATATATATATATAATAAGCTAAAAATTACTTAGATGTCAATAATATACCATTGAAAAATATAACATCTTGTGCTAAAGATGGTGCTCCTAATATGATGGGCAAGAAAAATGGCTGCTTAAAATTGAAGAAAGATGAGAATCCAGAAATGCTACTTGTGAAATGTGTTAGTGTTATTCATAGGGGAAAATTAGGAGCTAAAAACATTTCGCATGTTCTAAATAAAGTACTAAATTCAGTTATAAAATGTATCAATGCTATTAAAGCTAATGCCAAATGTGAACATCTCTTCAAGCTATTTTGTGAAGAACAAAATGCAGACTATGTGACACTTTTACCTCACACTGAAGTAAGATGGCTTTCAAAAGGAAATTGCTTGAAAAGATTTATGGAACTATTTGATACTTTTGAGATTTTTTAAAGGGACAAACCTGATATGAAGTATCTGTTAAGATCGATGGTAAAGCATTTGTGAGTAATTTAGCCGATATCTTTGAAAAACTAAATGTATTAAATAAACTTTAAGGAACAAATAAAACTCTTGTCGATGCAAAAGCGAAGATATTTGGTTTCATTACCTTAATTGAATTATGTCAGAAAAATTAAATATTAACAACAAAAATTTTTTTAAGTTTCATTGGCTCCAAAAATGTAAAGTGACTGATACCGCTATACGTGTTATTGTCGATCATCTGATTTAAAAGAAAGTTTTCATGATTTGAAACAAATTGATTTTCCAACTTGGACGATACAGCCAATGTTAGTGGATGTGTCTGATATTTCAAATATGCAGCACCAAGAAGAACTCACAGAAATGCAAAATGATAAGTCAGTTAAAAACTTTATTTAATATAAAAGGAGCGATGACGTCATGGCTTTGTGGGGAAACAGAAATCAAATATCCAAATTCAACCAAATGTGCAAGAAAACTATTGTTACTGTTTCCAACTTCATATTTAGCTGAATGTGGATCATCTTACTGCTCAATTGCTTGACGAATCGTTTCTTTCACTTGTTCATTGGTGATATGGTCTATATAGCAGATGCCAAGAGTGCCTCTGAAACATCGCCATCGCCTTTATTTTCCTTTCAAGTTCTGCTGTTAATGTCCAGGACTCACAGGCATATAAGAAAATGGAAAGGATAATGAGCGCATCAGCCTGATTTTGGTGCTGGGGGCTATATTTTTGTAATTCCATATTTTCTTGAGCCTCTTTAGTGCTGTTGTGGCCTGCGCAACCCTGGCCATCAATTCGGAGCCTTCTTCCGAGACTATTGCTCCGAGGTACTTGAAGCTGCCAACTGTCTCTAATCTTTCCTACCCGACCTTAATTTCAGTGGTGATGCCAGTGGTGCTATTCGTCATTGTTTTTTTTGTCTTTTCTGCACTGATTTGCATGCCAAATGAGGATGAAGTCTTGTCGAGATGCTTTACTAGGTTGGCTCTTCTTCGCTTCCAGCCAGTCCATCTATGTCATCCGCAAAGCGTAGGTTGGTGATTGTTCTGCCACCAATGCTGACTGTCCATACATGCGTTTCCAGTGCATCTGACATAATTCTCTCCAAGAAGATGTTAAACAAGGTTGGGGAGAGCAAGCAGCCTTGTCGTACTCCAACCGTGGTATTGAACCATTCTCCGATGTTATTGTTGAAGAAGACTGCACTGTTGGCCTTATCATAGAGGCTGCATATCATTCTGGTTAGGTTTACTTTACTGACTCTATTCTACTCATACTGACTACAGTGTTTCCAACTTCTTATATGCTCCGCGCCACGTACGAATTATTTGATTAATCTTGCACCCCCTACCAATTGTTTTACTTTGGCCTGCCTCACCACGTCCGTCCACTCAGACCAAACTGATGCTTTTCTTTTCCATACTTGGATTCCCAGTTGTAGATCTTTTTCCACATCCTCCATCCATCTAAGCCTAGGTCTGCCATCTAAGCCTAGGTCTGTCATCTAAGCCTAGGTCTGCCATCTAAGCCTAGGTCTGCCATCTAAGCCTAGGTCTGCCATCTAAGCCTAGGTCTGCCTTTGAGCCGCTTTCCTTAGGGGTTTTGGTGATGCACCCTCTTCACTCCTCTGCCATTTGGCATTCTCTCTAAGTGTCCTGCCCAGTGTAGCCTAACCTTTTTTATTTCTGCTACAATCGTTGGATCCTGATATAGAAAGTACAATTCTATGGCTTGTTCATATTCTCCATCCACATTCATCCTTTGTTGGTCCAAATATTTTCCTGAGAACTTTTCTTTCACATATGTTTAATAGGGTTTCTGCAGTTTTTGTTAGGGTTCAAGTTTCACTTGCAAAAGTTACCACTGGTCTGATTACAGTTTTATAAATAGTTTTCTGTGTTTTTCTTGTAATGTTTTTACTTTTGAATATTTTCTGACTTGAAGTATGCCCTGTTTCCGGCTGATATTCTTTCTTTTATTTATGTTAGTCATTGTTAGTAATTCATTTCTTTCATGTAATAAAGATCCTAGATATTTAAATTGATTTACTTTTTCAAAAGTCTGGTTTCTAATTATAATGGCTTCATTTTTCTGTTCTTCTCTTATCATAGTCATGTATTTTGTTTTTTGGTTGTTAACTTCCAGCCCTGTTTATAATGATTCGTCTTATAATTCAATAAAATCTTTTGATATATCTTTAATACTTTTCCCTAGCAGTGCTATGTCATCAGCATATGCAATATAATGAAAGGGTTGATTGTAGAGAGTGCCCATTGGTTGTGGGCCTTGGGTTTCCCTCAGAAAGTACGCTGTTATTGTTCCTTGGGTGTCAATATGTATGCTTCTTATAACTCTATCTAATGTTAGGTTAAATAGCATACAAGACAGTGAGTCTCCCTATCTTAGGCCTCGTCTAATCTGAAATTCCCTTGAATATTCACCTTGAACCTTGATTTTGCTTTTTGAGTTGTTCAACGTTACATGTATCAGTCTTGTCAGTTTGTTGTGTATGCCAAACTCCTGCAGAGTCTCATATAGATATATTCTTTTGATGCTGTCATAGGCCATTTTATAATCCTGGGATATTATATTCATAACATTTCTCTAATAGGCATCTGATGACGAAAATCTGTTCAGTAATTGATCTGTTTTGTCTGAATCCACATTGGTAATCACCTAGTGTTTCTTCAGTGTAAGGCTGCAGTCTTTTGGCAACTAGCTTCGTCAGTATTTTGTAAGAAACTTTTAATATGGAGATTCTTCTGTAGTTTGTGCATTGAAGTTTGGAGCCTTTCTTGTGTATTGGGGTTATTAATGCTGTTTCCCATTCTGTTGGAATTTTCTCTTCTTGCCCAATTTTAGTTATAAGTTTATGTATCTGAGTGTGTAGTTCTCTTCCTCCATATTTAATAAGTTCCGCTGTGATGAGGTCTTCACCGGGGGCTTTGTGGTTTTTTCATATAATTGATTATTTCTTTTAGTTTCTTCTTGAGTTTGGGAGTTTATAAATGGGTCCTCCATGTGGTAGGTGGTAATCTTCATCCTGTCGATTGTCTGCATTTAGTATGTCCTCAAAATATTCAGCCCACCTCTCCAGTACCTTACTATATTCCGTGATTAATTCTCCATCCTGGCTCTCACACATTCACGGTCTGGCTTGGTATCCATTCTTTTCATCTTTTATCTTCATGTACATTCCTCTGATGTTTCCCTCGCTTGATAAGTCTTCTATTTCTTTTAGCTTAGCTTTTTCCCATTCCCTCTTTTTCTTCCTACACGTTTTAGTGGCTTTCCTTCTGGTTTCCGTGTATGTTTGTGTTGTCTTTCTGGTTTCCCTTTGTAACATGATCATTCATGCTTTTTTCCTTTCCTCGACAGTCTCTCTGCATTCATTATCAAACCAGCCTACTCTATTGTTAGTTTGCTGGAATCCTACTACTTTTACTTATGATCTTTTCATAGCATTTTTTATCCTATCCCACTGTCCATTTATGTTGTTTTCCCTGTTTACTTCCTGTGATGTTTCTAGCTGTGCTTCTACTTCATTCTGGTAATCTTTTGCAGTTAGTGGGTCTTTGGTAAGCTTTTGGTAATCGCATCATTTCTCTCTTTGATTACGACCATTATGAATTTGGTTGTGGGTGATTCCATTTGGTGAGTACCAAACTTGTGCAGAAACTTGGTGCTGCTAACTGACATCCCTCTTCCTACAGCAAAGTCTATGAGTCGGATCCCATTGTCATTGGATTCTTCATGCAGACTTTCCTTGCTTGGCATGAACGCCTTTTCTTTTCCTATTTTGGCATTAAAGTCTCCAATCACTATTTTAATATCATGTTGTTGTGCCTCTTCATAGATCATTTCCAGTGTCTCATATAAGAATTCTTTATCCTGATCTTCCGTATCTTTGGTGGGAGCATGTACATTTATGAATGTTATATTGAACATTTTTCCTCGCACACGCAAAGAACACAATCTTTCATTTTCTCATTTAAAGCCTATGACTGCACTGACTGCTTCTTTTTCACAGCAAATCCATTTCCTAGTGTGTTGGTGTTGTTACCACTATAAAATATAGTGTATTCTTTGGTTTTGAGGAAGTCTGATTATTTCCATCAAATTTCTTGCAATGCAGGAATAGATATTTTATATTTATCCAGTTGATTTACAAGGTTAGCTAGATTCCTGCTCTAAACAGACTTAGTACATTCCAAGTCGCAATCCAAAAATCATGTCCATTTCCAGGCATAGGTCAATTTCCATTGGTCTCAGTCTGGGTTTTATTCTGTTGATTGGTTTTCGTAACGTTAATTTTTTACATGTCTGAGTTGTTAGCCCTGCGCACAACCGTCTGGGGGTCCAACTCTCTAGGTAGCTGCTTAGTTTTTGGGTAATGTTCCCTAGCCTTTGTGGATCCCTCCACTTCCTATAAGGCTGTAGGTTCTGATTTTGGTCTGCCCTGGGTATTTTATTTCCCCGGTACCTGGTGGGTTTTCCCCTATCCGCCACCTCAATGGAAGATCAGTATCTCCGCATGAGCCCCCCACCCCTACAAAATTAAAATAATTTAAACTATTGAAAATAATAGACATCTAAGAATTTTTTAAAAATGATATAAACATTCATAAGGAGTCATCCATAATTATGTAACACTAGGGAGGGAGTCTAAAAAAAGTGTGGTAGTTGTGACTTTGGGGAAAGGGGGGGGGTGGTTTAGATCATATGTGACGTCACACATTTAAATATATTTTATCATAAATATAAAAGCTGAAATTAAAAGTGATGTTAAACTTTCTGTTGTGCCGGATGCATTCTGAAAGAAGATGTCAAGAATTAGTAGTGTCTAATTTTAATAGTGAATTGTGTTTTTAGATGTATTTTATTTAGCTGTTAATTTTAATTTTTTTTTATTTTTGAAGTGTAGCTTACTTTAGTGGAGGGGTTATGAGATTTGTGACAAATCATGACAGGGGAGGAAGGATATTGTCAAAAATAGTGTGACATATTTTAGGGACAGTCCCTAACATAAAGTAGTCTCCTCTTTTCTGCTGTGGCATAACATGTCTGATTTATATTAACTGATATTTTATTAAAGTTAAACTTCAATAGATAATGTACGCTCATAAAATCAATAGGTTCTTAAGGTTAGGCTACTGAAGAAATGTAAAATAAAGGGCCTATAATAGTATAATTTAATTGTATAGCCTTAGGCTTAAGCCTTAACATTTTAGTATGTATGTCAAATGCTCTTGTCATAATGACGATCATGTGGCATTGATAATATTATTTATTATACTTTATTATATTATTGAAATAATAGCAATAATGCTTATTTAAAATTATAATTATAATTTATAAGAAGGCTAATTGTTACTATTGGTGCCTTGTGTCAAAACCCTGGTTCCGATAGGGTCAAAACCCAGGTTATGGATAAATTTAGGGTTCATATTATGTTTAGAGATACATTAAGGATTTTTTTTCATTAATTTTTAACGTTTTATTCTTAATTTTAAGGGTCGCGGCAACCAAGATGGCAGCGGGTGAGACATCGCGGCACCAATAGTATCAAATTACAGAATAATCTTTATTGAATGAGATCATTAGGTTTGCAATAACAGTCAATACTAATAGTATACTATATAGTTACCTTCAATTCATTAATCCCTTAATTAACTTCAAGCTATACAAAAGTCCCGACATATTTCACATACTCATACAATCATAAATATGGTATCAAAATGAAGTGCATTTTTCAGGGCCCATTCTCACCACTTAGCAATTGATAATTAGTACTAATTAATAGGCTAACTAGGTATAGTAGTAGTTACTACTTTAGGTAAATGTGGAGAGATGGGACCGCTCACCCTAACCTGAACACTAATTCTATCACGAAAATGACGTCATGGCCCTATCTTTACACATTAGCCCTACTACTACTACTTAAGAAAATCAGAAAAACTATCGAGCCGAAGCTCATGAAGTCTTCCCCGGCGCACCACCGCCACTCCCAACCGGCATTCAACCACTCCCCCAGTGGTCTTTAGTCCAGTCAGGCCGCGAAGCGGCATGCCGGGGGCCCTCCGCCCCTGAGACAGCCTCACCCACCCTTCCACTCGATTGACTATGCGAGTGAGGCGGCACCAGAGAAGGAACACCTGGCCGGCCGGGGTGCTGTTTTAACACAGCAACCGGGCCGGACTTTCTTGGGCTGGGGTGGATATATTTTACGTCTCTAATGCCCCCCCTTCCCACCACGGGGGGACGCGTAGGTGTTTCACAGACGCCCTCTAATAGGGTTTACATGGTTTTCTGCGGCGTGACTAATTCACACCGCAGCTGGGAAATGAGAAAAAATCTGACCCCCCTCCCCCCCCCTAGACGCGTGACGTCATTTATGGATGGCCCCCTACTACTTTACTTTATAGTACTTACTTATAAATAGTACTAGTATTGTACTAGATTCAGATTAGGTTTACCTTACTACCGGCTTAGGCTAAAGTAAAGGCTTTAACTTTAACTAACTAGGTTAACTTTAACTTTATAGGCTTCTCTTCCGTCCTCGCCCCACCTGAAATTTAGTGATCCCACCTCGCAACCCCTGTCTCAATTATTCAAAATTATAGCCACTTAAATTTTATACAATTCTTGGCTTTTCACTGATTTATGGACATATTAAAATAATAATGTAATGAAATGTCATACAACAAAGATCAGTACGAAGAATAGTCATTCATTTGTCATTTTGAACTATTTTATGTTTACATTTTGTGCGCTTCTCTTTCATTTAAAGTCCTGAAAAAGAATTAAAATTTAGAGCCTGGTTTTTATAGTCCAAAAAATAATTTCTAATGTACCTATTATTTTGAGTTACTACTGGTGAGGGAATAAATCTCACTTGCACATGTGCACTTTAATTCTGCTAAACGTTCACACCTCAAATTCGCTTTAGATTGGAACGCGAACGGTATAAAGTATATAATATAGATCAAACTCATCAAATCTTTTGACATGTTGAATGCATTCTGAAATTCATCAAATAATATTGATGGGCCATGGCGCAGAAATGACCAGTTTCATGTTTCTTCTTGCACTATTCTGTAGCCTACGTGGACTCTAGTCCATGTCAGTCCAGCATGAAATTTATATATAAAGATAGGCACGCTTGATGTATCAAGAGGAGTTAGGAAAGGTACTCATATTGTGGTTAAAATTTGGGAAGCTGGTACAAATTGAGAAGCTGGTGAAGATTGTTTTTTTTAATGGAATAGACTATTTATCTTTGTTTTTCAAACCTTTTTCAAACCTATTTTCTTGAAATATTTAAATCATAACTTAATGTAGGCCTTTCTCTAATCACTATAGCTTGGGTTTAATGACACAGAAAGGCTGCAGCATAGTCATAAATAAGTGGGGAGGGGTGCAGTGGGGCGGCTTGCCCATGGATAGCACATTTTTATTCTTTTTTGGAAGAAGTTCCTTTTCAGCCAACTACAAAATTTATTTTGAGGGGTGGCCGTTGGACTAGAAAAATTCTTTGCCCGTCTGTTCGGAAAGAGCACTAAACCTTGCTAAACCAATGCATAAATAACAACAAAAAGGAAATAAAAATTATAGATACAGATTTATTTTAAAATATTTTATTATACTAATTTTGAAACATTAAAATCAACAAGTTCATAATTTTGGATTATGAATTATAACAGAATAATTCATTACATATTAAAATAAAAGTATTTCAATTTAATATTAAAACTTATTGATTGTGAGTTAAATCTTCAAAATATTAAGTAACACCAAATAATATGAAATAGATTTCTGAAATCGCAATACAGAAAAATATATCTTTAAAGGCATTTAACAAAATTTAATAATGAATTTAATTGAAAAGATGACAGTAGTTTTTAATTGAAATGTTAAGGAATACAATAAAGTCGTCTTCAAAATGCAAACATTTTATATCAATACAAAAATGATGTATTAAAAGTGACCGTTGATTTATTTAATTAAATGAATAAATAAATAAGATGATATTTACAATTCAAATATTTCTTGCATGAACATTAAAAAAAATGAGGTTTGCCTAACAGTTCCATTTTATAGATTATGGTAATTTAGTCAACTTCTTCAACTGTAGGACCATTATGCTGACCATAAGCCTGGCCATTAGGGGTAGAACTACTTTGTCCCTGACTGTGGAGTTTAGCCATCACTGATGAGCTCATTTTCTGTATCTCCTTTAATTTGTCCTCAATCTCCTCCTTTTCAGCCAGCAAGTTACTGTCCAGCCATTTCATCGTGTCATTGCAGGCATTGATTACAATATCTTTGTCTTTTGATGTAAGTTTGTCACCAGCTGCATCAACAGCTTGTTTGACACTGAAGACATAGCCCTCTAGCTGGTTCCTGGCCGCCACCCGTTCTTGCTGTTTCTTATCCTCATCTTTGTACTTCTCAGCTTCGGCCAGCATTCTGTCAATCTCTGCCTGGCTGAGTCTGCCTCTGTCATTCTTGATTGTTATGTTACTGGACTTTCCTGTGCTCTTGTCTTGGGCAGTGACATTCAGAATGCCGTTGGCGTCAATATCAAAAGTTACCTCAATCTGTGGGACACCCCTCGGTGCCGGTGGGATGCCGGTTAAGAGGAATTTACCCAGGAGGTTGTTGTCTTTGGTCATGGCACGCTCACCTTCATACACCTGAATGTCAACGCCAGGCTGGTTGTCTGCATACGTAGTGAAGGTCTGTGAAGTTTTAGTTGGAATTGTGGTGCCTCTTTTGACAAGGGGAGTCATGACACCCCCAGCTGTCTCAATGCCCAGAGACAGGGGTGCAACATCAACCAGTAAAACATCTTTGATTGCCTCACTGGTGTCACCTTTCAGAATAGCGGCTTGCACAGCAGCACCATATGCCACAGCTTCATCTGGGTTAATGGATTTATTGAGTTCTTTCCCATTAAAGAAATCGCTCAAAAGTTTCTGAACCTTTGGAATGCGTGTTGAGCCACCAACAAGAACAACTTCATCTATTCTTCCTTTATCCAGTTTGGCATCTCGTAGTGCTGCCTCCACTGGCTGAAGAGTTGATCTAAACAGATCACCACAAAGTTCTTCGAATCTGGCCCTTGTAATTTTGGTGTAAAAATCAACACCTTCAAACAGAGAGTCAATCTCAATGGATGCTTCACTGCTGCTTGACAGAGTTCTCTTTGCTCGTTCACATGCTGTAAGTAACCGTCTGATAGATCTTGGATTTGTGCTGATATCTTTCTTGTATTTTCGCTTAAATTCTTCGACAAAGTGGTTTACCATTCTGTTGTCAAAGTCTTCTCCACCAAGATGGGTATCGCCAGCTGTGGCTTTTACTTCAAACATTGAACCTTCATCGATGGTAAGTACACTTACATCAAAAGTACCACCACCCAGGTCAAAGATGAGAACATGTTTCTCTCCCTTGTGTCCTTTATCAAGTCCATAGGCCAGGGCAGCTGCCGTTGGTTCATTAATAATCCTGAGAACATTGAGTCCAGCAATGGCACCGGCATCTTTTGTAGATTGTCTCTGTGAGTCATTGAAGTAAGCAGGTACAGTGATAACTGCATCTGTGAGTTTCTGACCAAGATATGCTTCAGCTGTTTCTTTCATCTTTGTAAGAACCATTGAACTTATTTCTTCAGGGGCAAACAATTTGTTTTCTCCATTGAATTCAGCCTGGATTTTAGGACGCCCATCAACTTCCACCACCTTGAATGGCCAGTGTTTCATGTCACTCTGGACAGTCTTGTCATTGAATTTACGACCAATGAGCCTTTTGGCATCAAATATTGTGTTGCTTGGGTTCATGGCAGCTTGGTTCTTGGCAGCATCCCCCACAAGTCGCTCTGTGTCAGTGAAGGCCACATAGCTTGGTGTTGTTCTATTACCTTGGTCGTTAGCGATAATCTCAACCTTTCCATGCTGGAACACACCCACACAGGAGTATGTGGTTCCAAGATCTATGCCAATAGCTGGGGCCTTGCTTCCTCTAGTCATCTGAAATATTTAATAAGTAATCAAAATATAAGTTTGCTTTTTATAAAAAAGATAAAAACCAAAGTGATGAACTAGAGACTTATTTCCTTACATTATATTCTTCTGTGGAGTAGGGATCTTTAAGTGAGAAAAATTTAGTTATTCAGGTGATTTCTATGCTTATGGCAGTAGTAAAAAAACAGGCACCTTAAATTTCATATTTTCTTAGCCCATTTTGGCCTAAAAATTACATGATGGCTTGTGTTAAAATGGTGGTAGTTCCTGAATTTTATTTACATTGCTCTACCTCAGCTTATTTTTGCAAGTCTATAATTGATATCAGTGTGTGACACTTTCTTGAGAGTGACTAGTGTGAGTACTAAATCATATGTTTAGTATTATACAACTAAGTTGGCTATGGATTATTGCTAATATTAATATTCATGTTAGCATGGAACTAAGGGATTTGTAAAAAGTTAGTACAGGTCAGGGATAGTAACCTTTTATTTGGAGAGTGCATGGCACTTGATTAATTTACTTCTGATAATTGAAATTTGGAAACAACTTAACAATTTATTAAGATAAAAGATATGATCTACTATCATAAATTATAATTTGATTGGTTCATTTTAGAACTATACTTATTATAGAACAGAAAATGATATTCAATAATGAAATGAGCTTCATGTATTCATTCAGACTCAAGTCCCGCAGGTGCCAACCGCTTATAGCCTACTTAATTAACGCATTAATTCTAAAATTAATTATTAAGTTTCAATAAATAATGGAACAAGATATGTTTAGGATTAGGCTTGAAAAAAAAAAAGAAAAGGCAATTAAAAGGAATGGTTCTGCTAGATGTCTTCTTCAGTAGACAATTCAATTTAAGGTTAATTCAGACTATTGGTGCCTTTAGGGATACATTTAGGGTTCAGGTTAGGTTTAGTGATGGTGAATTATTAATAAAGTTCAGAGATGTGGCAACCCAAATGGCAGCCATGTGAGTGTGATATGTCATGGCACCAATTGTCTGAATTTACCCAATTTAATAATAACAGATAAATTTAAATAAAACAAAATTGTTTTTGAAGATCTCAATTCAATAATGACATGAATTAGTATTAGTGAATAATGAAAATGTCATAATGTAGTGTTTAATCATACTAACTAAGTATCATACTTAATGATCAGAACAAGAACCCAAAGTTTTAATAAATGGTAAAAGTAAAGGTAAAAGTAAATTCGCATTCCGATTGGAATAAGTTAAAATAGGCTAAATTAAAAAATTTGTATTTTTATGTAATAGTAATAGTATGAATGATTAACAATATCATTCATTATATTAACATTGTTGAATTTGGAGATTACGAACGATGTCTTTATTATTAGTCTTTACCGTTTTACCCTTCTTAGTCTTAGCTCCTTGCCTTACTCTTAGTACTCTTACTTACTTACTTGACTTAGCATTTACTTTTACACTACCCCCCACACTAAGTTTTAGTTAGTGAGAGTAACTTCACTAATGACTCATAATGACTAATAGTAATAGTAAGTTAGACTTAGACTTAATCTTATTATTCAATTCATGATGAATTACTGAATATGAGACAGCAAAATTAACTTACCTTTTAGTTTAGTCAGTAGCATACGACACTAGCAATAGTAGCAAACGATGTTTAAAATCTTTAAAAGTCAGTTGAGTTATTGACTTGTGAGTTGAAATAAGTTGTCGTATTTTTCTTCTAGTTGTCGATGACTGCAAGTTTGGATTAGTTAAATAGTAGTAGCTTGTGACTTGCTGGTTGTGTAGAGTAATAGACCTTTGAGTGTCTGACATTGCTTGTCGCTTCAACTGAATATATACTTGCAGAGACAGAAATGTAGAATTGTCGAGAAACATCGCTATGTCTCGAGTGTAAACAAGAAACTTGTGGCAGTTTCTAGATGACCTAGTTTAGAGAACCAAAACATTTCATTGGTTAGTTTGCTTAGTTTTTAAAAATAGCTTTTGTTAAAAATAGCCTTTGTGTTTTCCCTATCGCCATTATCGGGTTTTCATAATTTTGATTTATTCAAAGTGAATGTAAACAACACAATAATTTTTTAAAATAATTTATTGTCTACCAACAATTATATTTTCTAGCATTAATGTACAAACTAAACAACTCTAGAGTCTATAGGAAGTTGAAAAATAGTTTTCGTGAATTAGTTTTACGAATTCATAAAGGCCTAGGCGTAAATACTAAATAGACTATAAGATATTAATAACTGTTGTTTATAATTATAAATGATATTGATATGTAGGCCTAATTTTAGTAATATTCCCCCAAATGAGTTGTCATTAATAAGAGAATAACAACTATTATTTTTGAGATTACTGTCATTATCATAAAACTATTAATTATTGATTCAATAATGTACATCGGTAAACTGACTAAGTGCCGGTGTTACAACAATTTTTAACGTAAAATTTAAAAGCTATTTGCTCACTACATAAACTTTTCAAGTTTGGTTATTATCTTTTTTAAATTTTTTCATTTTAAACTTCTTATAATTATTCCGATGTTTACGGATTTAACAATAACGAATCACTTTATAATTGACAGTGATAATACCCATTTCCGGCTTCTCGCTCAAAAAAGAAAATTAATAAAAATTTCGTACCCCCCTTCCATAGGGGGATGCATAACTTTTAAGAGACATGGTTAATGATAATAACTCATATAACGAAAAAAATTAGTACAATGAATGCTGAGTCTCTGGCACTAAACCTTTTTAACCTGTCATAACTAATAAAAAAGTATTTATGTGATATATATACTGACCTCGTCATTATAATAATACTGTCAGTGATACACAAAAAATCTCGTAGCATAAATCAATAAATCACCGGAACACAAAAACTGAAACGTCACTGATGATAAAAGCAACGATTTAATAAACAAAGGTGACGTAGTATGCAATTTTCCAATGATACCGTGTAGCCGTAAGCCAAAATTGTAGAAACGGAATTTTCGACATTTTGGGACATGCGCAGAAGAATGCGCCGATGGGGCTTTGAAGTACCTACATAATTCAAATTTGCATTGTACTAGTACTTGTACTTATTACTTATTTTAAACAGTTCTTAGTAATCTTAGTTCTTAAACTTAAATTATTTTAATAAAAGTCGCACATTTTTATAACTAGAAATTTGTAAAATAGATAGGCCTATTTCTAAAATAGAATGGATGAGTTTTAACATAATATATCTTCACTGCTGTGGGGTAGCCAAGTTCCCCCCCCCCCAAAAAAAAAAAAATCCCCACCCCCAACCCCCTTTTTTCCCACGACAAAAACTCTGCAGTTTTCTGAAAATGCCGTCCCTCAATCATTTTAGCATTGTGTCAATGTAAATGTAAGGGAAAGAGTGTCGCCCGGAGACAACCGCCTCCTCCTCGCCCATCTTCCTGTGCCTATATTATATATTAATTATGCCATAATAAAGGCCTACTTCTTCTTCTTCTGCCTTTTTACCCCGTCTGAGACATAGGTCGTCCACAAGAGTTTTCCATTCATCACAGTCCTATGCTTTCCTTTCCAGCTGCTTCCAGGTGTCTTCCACATTTTACGTGTCTGCCTCTAGCTCGCGTCTTCGTGTATTCTTTGGCCCCCCCTCTCTTTCTTTTTCCTTGTGGATGCCATGTAGAGATTGACTGGTGATCAGGGCCGGATTAAGCCATGTTAGTGCCCAAGGCACAAACCCACATGGGTGCCCCCTTATGCCCGGGGCCCCTGATCTTTCACTGACCGTGACCGCTGGTATGTTCAATATTATTCAAAGAAAACAGTTGTTAACAAATATGTTTGTAGTTTTTTCTACTATCACTTATAGTAAACCTACAATAAAGTATTTCTGTATTAAAATTAACAGTTAATAAATTTTGAAATAATAATAGACAAAAATACTTTATTTTTTATTAGATGAAAAAATCAAAAAGATATTGTCATTTACATTTTAAAGTTTTTTTTCCTAGATTTACATCTAGCGAAGTTTTTGAGTATATCGTCAAAGTTAATTTTGCGCAACACATCTGCCACGATCATAAGCAGAGATAAGGAATCGAGCCTTTCTTGTTTCATTGTTGATCTATTTGGATTTTTTGTACGTTTCAACTGAGAAAAATAGCGATCAGTTGAACAGTTAGTAACCATTAATGTTAAAAATATGCGCAAGGCGTTTTCAACATTTGGAAAGGCACACTCGATGTTGTCTCTAACTATTACTTTGTATAATTCTCCATGATTGAACGTGTTGTTTTCCGATTTTGATGCAGGAAACTTGTGGCGAATGCATGAATGAAATTGTTGTCGTTCAGTACATAAATTATTGTTCAGATCTTAATGATAAGCATTTATTAGTTCTTCACTGCACTGAGATGTTTGTGATAGTGATACATCGACCAAACAAGAAAATCGAACTGTAACATCATTATATACTTGTCCTCGTCTACACATTTCTGTCTCAAGTTTGTCAACAATGGCGTAGAATGCAGATATACGAAATTTGTCTATGACATTCAGAGATACCTCAGGGGCATCACCATCAATGACCACTGCCACTGTCGTTCTTTTACGATTACGGGTCAAAGTTGACTTATAATCTACACCAGGTGTTATTATTTTTGCAGCTTCTTTAAATCTTTCAAATTCATTCCTAGATTTATGAAAGTGATCTGCTAGTCAAGAATACAAAATAGCACACATTTTCATGTTCACGTGCTCATTTTGTGTCTATTACTAAGGGGTTCCCGGTCGAATTAATTAATTAATGTTATGATTTTAATATTATTTATTGAAACAATAAAAATGGTTTAAAATTTTTTATAAAACTTCCCAAACATTTTTAAAATTCGAATACGACCGCATTATTTATTTACAAGCCGAGTGAGTCCGCATGGTCCGCATTTTGCTCATTACCATTTACCAGGAGTTTTTTAAATTTTTTATGCGCTTAATTTTTAAGCATTCAAGATTTTACCAAACTTGAATGTGAATTTTTATTATAATGTTTTGCTTCATGTTCATAGCACTTGTTCAATTTTCAGTTGTTTCTGGGCTTAATTTGTTCCAAAAAAAATTTATTGAGGACTTGTGGTGCCCCCAAACGCTTGGTGCCCAAGGCACGTGCCTTGTTTGCCTATAGGTTAATCCGGCCCTGCTGGTGATGCTATCTGAGGGTTTTCGTAGAGTATGCCCTATCCAACTCCATCTTTTCTTTATTATGTCTTCATCAATGGGCACCTGAAAAGTCCTTTGTAGTAGATCTTTGTTGGTGATGGTACTTGGCCATTTGGATGTTCAGGATATTTCTAAGGCATGTGTTTATGAAGGTCTGTAGGCCTACTTTCTGCGTAATGCTTGCTAGATGCCTACAGTACAAATCAAAATTACCCGTTTTAAATAGACATAAAGGATCTATAGACGCAATCAACAAAACAGTATGTTGGTAGTTTGTAATAATTAACTATCCGCATTTTCACCGCTCTAGTGGCACTTTGCTCGGGTGGTACCGTGCTCTGATGCCCCACCATGCTCTGGTGGCAAATTGCTCGGATGGTACCGTGTTCTGATGCCCCACCATGAAAGAGGGCGACGTCGTGAGTTTACCCACGACCTACGAGATTACTCTGGTGGGCCATGGTTTACCGCACTGGGTGCAACTAAATCTAATGACGCCACTGATCATGATTGTACTTAAGAGGCTACCTGGATTCAGCCTTCGATATGCAAGGCCATTCTTGGGTATAGTCAAAGCAGGCAACTGCCTGGGGCGCTAAATTCTAGGGGCGTTATTTTTATCCCCCAAAAAATAATAAAATAACACCTATTTACTTTGTATAATTGGACATCCTAATTGTAGTTGAAAACATTGCTGGTATTTATTGGTTATAAATTTAGAGTTATGCAGTGATTACTTTGAAATAAAAGAGCAATGAAAAAGAGAAATTAATAATTAATACACTTTAGATAGTACGGTGTTGAATGAGCTTTGTATGCCGATATAATTGTTTTTAAATTAAAGTTTTAAAAAGGGTTTTTTTGTTGGTTTTTTTTATCATAAAACTTGCATTTTCTGTGAAAGAATTATTTGAAAAATAATATTACTTAATACTTTTTCTCTGTATTTTATAGGAAAATTATTACATTCGTTGATGTACTTATCGTTATAACGAATTTAGAAAATGTTACCCGGGCGTACTGTGGCGTACAAAAAAAAAAAAAGTGGGGTGGAGTGGGTTAGTGGATCTTTGTTGCTCACAAGAATATTGAGATTGCTACGTCATTATGGTACATTTTTACTTAATTGTTAATTTTACTCGTTCGTTTTCGCTTTAATTTTTTGTGTTTTTTTTTTTTTGTCTTTTTTTTTTTTTTTTTTTTTTTTTTTTTTTTTTTTTTTTTTTTTTTTTTTTTTTTTTTTTTTTTTTTTTTTGCAAAAGAGATTTTAAATGTTATTAAATTTATGTCAGAAACACACATATTTAATATATTCAGAGAAAAAAGATTTCCTGAACAAAAAGATTAAAGCAAAGGACCTTACAGAAAATTTTGATGTTGAGCAAATCATTTCACTACAATAGAATTACGACTTCTTTGCCAGAAAGGCGGGTTGATTATGAATCTAATCTATTGAAGGTCATGAAGCCTTTTATCGTGTTAAAAATTTCATTATCGTAGTTGCTATTAATTCTTTGACCGTACGTTTTGAGCCAATGCCATATTCATATACCATAGAAACAATTTTCAAAGTATTACCGTGCAAACATTATCTCGTAAGGATTTTTTTTCACAGATTAAAAAATTTACACACTTTTTAACATCTCAAACATTTATGGATTTGAGTTATTAAATAAAGAAATATTTATATTTTACAGAGGCTACCATGAAAAAAATTTATCACCACTGAATGTTCTGACGTTTTTACACTCAAATAAATCATTGTCTGGAGGTTTTTAAAAACGTGTCCATTTCTCTTCGAAAATTTGCTGACTGTTCCAGTCCCAGGCAGTGTTTCAAATGGACACTGACGTTTTTCAAGAGTAAGCTAATTAAGACCTATATTTAGAGCGTATATGACTAAGGAGAGTCTCATATGTCTGGCTATACACAATCTATTGAAAATGGTGTTGCCAGTCAACTAGATTTGCTATCCCAAAAGCCAGAAAAAGTTGCTTGTAGAATAGTATAATATAATAGTGACTGATGCCAATATGGATTCTTTAAATTATATATTAACTGCATGCTGGGCGTAAAGTGTTTTTATTTCTTGTTAGTTTTGAGCATTTTCAATGAAAGGAATATCATAGAGATTAGTTATTAATGTACTATTTAAAATATAATGTATATTTTATTGATTATACTTGGCTGAATAAGACGCATTTTAATGTTAGGACTCTAAACTCCTGTCTTCTTTATTAGCACCTTTTATAATTATTAACCGTTAACGTCGACATAAAGAATTGTGGCAGAAAAGGGCGCCAAAAGTTAAAAATGCCTAGGGCGCCAACTTTGCTAAGGCCGGCCCTGTCGATATGTTAAGATAACAAATTACGACCATGGTTAATAAAAAGAATATGATCAGCAGGCTAATCTGAGCTACTTCAGAAAATCAGCAAACTATCGATTCGAAGCTGACGAAGTCTTCTCCAGCGCACCCCCGCCACGCTCAACCGGATTTCAACCACTCCCCCCAGTCGTCTCTAATCCAGGCAGGCCGCGAAAATGGAGATAATAAAAAAAACATTTAGTTGCTATGAAGCCTGGGACTTTACAGACTTCCTTCTCTTTAGCTTTATCCCTTTAAATTAATATGATGCATGGTGCTGATTTTTTTAAAATTTCTTATGCACCTTTAGTGATTGTCAAGTGTGCAGTTCTGATGATCAGGAAAGAAAAAATGTTTAACGGCAAAAGTTGAAGAGTTATATTCACCATCTAATTTTAATTTTTAATTTTTAAAATTAAAAGCAACATAATCTACTCATTTTTTTAAATATTTTTAATTTAATTTTTTTTTTGGGGGGGGGGGGGGTTTAAAATTTACTTATTGCTGAAATTTGCCTTTCGCAATGTAATCAAATGATTTACATTTGCTTTGGTCATTCAAACGATAACATTACTATATGATATAGGTGATCCTGTATCCAGGGCCATGCCGAGAAAATGACACCCGTCTATCTATTATAGAAAAAGTGCCACCCGGGGCAGTAAAAAGACAATTCTGCTTCTCTTTTGTGAAGTACATAGGAGTTTATCGTTTAATTCACTGTAAACGTCCTAACAAAAGACTTTCGCCCCCCCCCCCCCCAACACGGACGAGTGCCCCCCTTTCGCCCCCTGTCCAATTTCCTGTAAAGGAGGAATCGGCAGATGTCAATATCTTGGGGAGTAGGATATCGTCACGAGAGCTTGGAAATGTCCATATCTTGGGGAGTAAGGTGCCGCCACGAGAGCTCGGGAGATGTCCATATCTTGGGGAGTAGGGTGCCGCCACGAGAGCTCAGCGCACCGATCTTTATGATGATATTTTTAATGATTTTTTAAATGATGTTTTCAAAGCAGACAACAATTTATTATTTATTAATTACATTTTTTAAGGTGGTTTGAGATCATCGTCTCTTGTAATAGTGACTGTCGTAATGTCGTATAGTCAAAATAACTTTACTGGAGTCAAAAGTTTTTAAACGCCACCCCAAACTATAGTGTATGTATTTTTTTTCTTTTTAACACAGTCCTTTCCAAAGTGTGTCGCCTGCAGAGTAGAGGCCGACCGAATTTCGTTTTTTTGCGACGAAAGTTGCCATATGATCACTTTTAGCGGTTTCACCGGAAAACTATTCCGGCTTTCGGTCGTCTACCTTTCTAATCAACAACAGACATTTGCACAAATCTGTTCATGTGCGCCTTTAGAATAACATCTACCTTCTAGATAACATCTCACATCTAGATAATATCTAATATATAGATAATATCTCACATCTAGATTAGCATCTAGATTTGAGAACCCTTGTTTTTTCCATTTCAATGATTCGTGTATTTCTTTTTGATTTATCATCATCGTGCTCATAAATGTTGTAATCAGTTATAAATCTTGCACATACTAATAGAATAGGAAAATATTTGTAATTACAATTAGGAAATGTATTTTTTTTTATTTTCAATCAATTCATATATTGTTAATTTTAAAAATGAAAGGTTTTCATGCGAGATACGATGTGTCACCGTACATTTCATTCTTACACTTCATAAAGTTTGTGTCCGTTTGTCTTAATAATGGGTTAGTTTGACCCCTCGGTTTACTGGTCAAAACCGGCTCATTGTGTCGCGAAATGATGTGTGTCTAAAATGTGTGTCTAAAATGCGTGTCTAAAATGCGTGTCTAAAATGCGTGTCTAAAATGCGTGTCTAAAATGCGTGTCTAAAATGCGTGTCTAAAATGCGTGTCTAAAATGCGTGTCTAAAATGCGTGTCTAAAATGCGTGTCTAAAATGCGTGTCTAAAATGCGTGTCTAAAATGCGTGTCTAAAATGCGTGTCTAAAATGCGTGTCTAAAATGCGTGTCTAAAATGCGTGTCTAAAATGCGTGTCTAAAATGCGTGTCTAAAATGCGTGTCTAAAATGCGTGTCTAAAATGCGTGTCTAAAATGTGTGTCTAAAATGTGTGTCTAAAATGTGTGTCTAAAATGCGTGTCTAAAATGCGTGTCTAAAATGCGTGTCTAAAATGCGTGTCTAAAATGCGTGTCTAAAATGCGTGTCTAAAATGCGTGTCTAAAATGCGTGTCTAAAATGCGTGTCTAAAATGCGTGTCTAAAATGTGTGTCTAAAATGTGTGTCTAAAATGTGTGTCGCCAATAAGAAAAGTTTGGAAAGCGCTGGTCTTTAACGGAGAGACTGCTGTTGTTGTTTTTTAATCGGCATCAGAACTACTTTTTGAGTGGTCATGAATTGCGGTCAAGTATTTAGCCCACATCTGATCAAAACAATAACTATAGAATAATGTGAACATAAAGCCGGGTTGTTGGGTCGGTAACGGGCAGTTTGCTACTCTTGTCAATCTTGATTGCTTTGAACATTCCAGTAAACACCGGTTGACTGTGTTCCCATATCATCATGTTCATGTTGCATGTCGATGTAACCCATTTCATTAGCCAACCGTGACGCCCGAACGCTCTCGGGAACAACATCCAGTCGAGACGAAGCTGCTAGTTTCAATGTCAGATCCGAAGAACCCTCGTTTGAACAAGCCGGTTTCCTATCCTGTATCGGATAGGTCTGTGGAACGATGTAGGCGTAGCCGTCGATAAAGTGAACCGCACCGGAAGCGAGATGCGGGCCGGTGTTAGCTTTCTGGTGGGCCTCGGGCCTGGCTTCAGCATTGGAGCTCGGACTGAGTCTCGCTGCTTCGTTTAAAACAGGTCCTTCTTCGCACGCGGGGGAAATGTAAACGCAGTTTGATGCGCTAATTGTAAAGTTTGGTAACGGGGCTCCCTGGTCCGTACAACTACCGGCGTTAATGTAGATGTTTGTTTGGCTGTTTGTGCACTGCCTGGACGGGCAGCGATGTCCGGACGCGTGACAGTCGTCCCCGCCGATGGGTGAGGCATTGAACATGAGCGGGATTCCGGGGGACGTCAGCAGTGACTCGTAAGATGGCGGTTGGCTGGAAGGACTGTCCTCGCGTTCGGAGGAGTCAGATGACGTTTGCGGATGTAGACAGTCCACCGTATCGATGTATTCATTCAGATGCGCCTCGTAGCTCCTTGTCATGTAGCCTATTTGTTTAACACCGGTCCGATCCTCGTCGCCGCCCGGCTTGCAGGTGGCATTCACGAACCTGAAGCTGTGGCTCGTGTCCCGGAACTTACCGATGTTTTCCGAGACGCATTTGAAAACGTCGTGCACTTCATTGCTCCCATCGCCGTTGGGGGAGGCATTGCAGTAATCAGCACCCTCGGGCCGGTCAGTCCCGGCATTCCGTTGCTCAAACCTGCTACTGTTGCCAGTGCCTGGAGTGGGGCTGGGAACAATATGGACAGCAGCGCCGGAGGTCGACGCGCTTGACTCGGTGTAAACGTTTGGGGCAGGTGCTGGACTCGTCTGCAAATACAAACGACACTATAATAACTAGAGACGCAGGGTTGAACCGAATGCACTGTGAAAGTAGATGACTGGTGAATATTGGTGCGTCAATTAATTTGACATTCAATTAAGGTAGCCATATATATATATGCATATACGTGTGTGTGTGTGTGTGTGTAAAAAAGGGGGCGGGGGAATAAGTCAAAATTAGGTTCACGATTCATATAAAGTTAAAATCCTTTCAAATTAATATCAAATGACATCCGAATAGCATTGAGTCTAATGGGACCCGGGTCCGAATGGCGGCGCTGCGTGTCCAGGTCCATTTTGACTAATGATATTCGGATGTCATTTGTGGTAGTTTATTTTAGTTAAACTGAAGAATTAAGTTAATACAAAAATATGGTCCATTCAATTATCTTTCATTTGACACTTCATTTTGTCGTACAAACTCAACAATAATATTTTTAAATAGTTTTTTTTAATCCCAACCTCTCGCTTCTGGTATCCGGGTACGAATAGCCACTTCGTAAAAAACACAAAAAAAACAGTTACATTAATAAATCCTAGTCTCTAGGTGTCGGGAACCTGCGGCTAGCGGGCCGCATTCGGCTTTTTGATCTTTCTCGTGTAGCAGCTCTTGGATGCTGCTCGTTACTTGATCAAAATGTAATAGTTGGCTCTTTGCCACGAAGAGGTGTCCCGGCTCTAGTTTAACAAGCATTCACATAATTCATAGTTTTCGGCTTATTGTGGATTTTTTTTTTTCCACTACCGCCCTGACGTTTTTTTTAATCCATCATCTCCCCCAAATAAATGTTTAGATTCCATGCAGCACTTTAGTTGCAAAAAGTCCTATACCTATTCTTATGTCATGTCATTTTTGTGTTAGTAGCCAGCTCTCCCACCACCTCTCTGTCGGAGTCTGTCCTGAGTTATTTTCAAAGCACTGGATTGCAGAAGAAGTGGATTATCTTGTATGAACAAGATCAATACATGACCTATATGACCAAAATCAATACATGAACGAGATCAATAAATGACCAGTATCAATACTTGACAAAGATCAGTACATCACATTACCGTTACTTCTTTAGGATTAGACTCCCCCCAGTGGCGTAGCGAGGCGGACAAGGGGGGCATCATGCCCCGGACGCTACTCACATAGGGGCGCCAAATGATATATTTTACATATAATATTGTATGGTTTTCGAATGGGTGGGCGCTAAAAAGGTATTTTGCCCCGGGCGCGAGTTAAGCTCACTACGCCACTGACTCCCCCCCCCCCCCCACCAAAAAAAAAATGTCCCCCATTCGCGGCCATTAGACAGACAGAGTATTTATTGGCTTGATTTGTTCAGGAAGTGAGTGGGGAACAAGTTGATGTCTTGGTCTGGACTGTGTGCCGGCCACTCGGCTTTATGGCTAGACTACTACTCTGTCATACAACCTAAACCAAACACAGCTATTACAAAGGCACACACACACACACAACCAAAATCCAATGACAGTAAACTTTAATTTTAAATCGTGGCAACTCACTTTAATTGACATGTTCAGCTCTGCCCTGGCCATCCAATTCAGTTGACTGTTCGACCTTTGCACCGAGCGTTGTGGGCGCGGCGGAGGCTGGGCCTGGTCCGGCGAGGCCGGGGGCGAGCCGTCACTCCGCCTCGAGTGTCGCACCCCTGATCCTCTGCGGACACCGAAAACGTTTCTGTTGTCGGACCTCTGCTGATCTTTGACCCATCTCTTCCGACAGATGAGTGCCGCTATCCCAAACAGCACCAGCGCGGCCATTATCAGCGTTGTCAGCAGAATGGCGAGAAGTGAATCGGACTCTTCTTTGGCTGGTACTTTAGTGGCTTCGTGGATCTTGATCTTAACTTCGGCTAGTAATAGTAAGAGAAGAATACAGTTACTCTAATGCAGCGGTTCTCAACATGTGGGTCGCTATCTCTTGGAAAAGGGGGGGGGGGGCAGAGTCCAACGACCCTTATAAGACCATCGGAAACACACATGTTTATGAAGTAGCATCGAAAATAAGATTATGTTGGTGGGGGGGGGGGGGTCACCGCAACATTAGGAACTGAAAGGGTCGCGGCACGAGGAAGGTTGAGAACAACTGCTCTAATGACTTGCTCCTGATTGTGGACAAACAGAAAACTGAGGCAAATTGAGTGTGTGTGGGAGGGGGTGGGGGTGGGGGCATGGCGTGACAACGACGTCATCACTAACAGGATCCACCCCTTAAATCCCCTCCCTCCCGGGCCATCTCCTGGTTCTACCGATAACCTACCAGGTCTTACATTGGACTAATAAAACATTCATGTTTTCAAAGTCAGTATTTTATAAAGATGAAGAGATGAAAGGAATTAAAAATGAAATTAACAGAAGTGAAGACAAAGACGTTCTTTTCAGTGGCGTAACTATACTAGGTCTAGTGCCGCGCGGGCGGGCCGAGAATGTTGCCGCCCTTTTTCAAGACAAAAAGTATTTGCGAAAATACCACCCTTCCATTTAAATTTTTTAAAAGTGCCGACCGGGACGGACCGTCCCCTCCCCACTCCCACGTCCTACGCCATTGGTTACTTTTTTTCTCTGAATAAATATCTTTCGTTAAAATTTAAAAGTCTGAGCTACACTGTCTATACTGCTGTCAAATACGAGTTTTCTCTTGTTACGGGACTCATCTATACTCCCAGTTGGATAGGTCTAATGCCTGATGAATACACTACATTCTATATTATACACATTACACAATACACTAACTTAACAGAGAGAATACAAACCGTACTCTTGAGGAATTAAGGGTTCCCTTTATAGCACCCCGTCTACCGCCTAGAGCAGGCTTGCACAACTCAAAGTGTAAGGCGGGCCGTAATACTTTATGAAAAACTTGTGACAGCCGAAATAAATAGGACAGGGAGGAAAACTATTAAGACAATAATAATTTAAAAAAGGAATAGATCGTTACTTCGCGGGCCGCAAAGTAAGTGCTGGCTGGCCGCAAATTGAGTGCTGGCGGACCGCATGCGGCCTGAGGGTCGTATGTTGTGCAGTACTGGCCTAGAGACCAAACATCACCGCTCTTTCCGTCTCTCTCTCTCTGTCTCTCTATCTGTCTCTCTCTCACATACACTGATACACTCTCACGCACACACGCATACTAATGAAGGCAACGTGTTTTGATGCATAGTCAAAACACTCGAGGCCACGTTTTGGGGTGTGGCTAGCGAGATTTAACCTTGCTTACTACAACGCTTAAGTATTGTCCGTTTCAGTCGAACATTGTCGAATGATCTCGAGAATGCGAGAAGCAAGTTACAATGCTAAATCTATTTCGAGAATGATCATCTGGAACAGGGTATAAAAGGAATACGATTGAATGAGAGGGAGATCCTTTTATCACGAGACTGGGAGCGTGCATTATTATTGTACTTTGTTGTGTGTAGATTTTCTTTCATTGTACAACCTTTGCTCGTTGTATTTTTTTTTTATTAAAACAGTACCGGTACCAGCCAGACTACAAGTTAATAGTTTTAATCATCTTCTCTTGCTTTTGTAATTCATTGAAATTCACACATTAAAAATTTATTGATTGTAATTAGCTCTGGCTTTGACAGTCGTGTTATTTGTTATTGTATTTAAACTTTGGTATCGTCCTTTATTATGGACTGTTTTGAAACGAGCCAATAGACTTTAATAAGAGATAAAATTCTCAATTAATAACACTCCGTAATGAATGTCTATACAATAACTAAACAATGAATTTTGATTCATCCCGCAAAATAAAATATTGACATTTAATACAAATGTACAGATATATAAATTATAGGAATCAATTTAGATAAAGACAGAACATGGCGAATACTTAAAAAAATTGAAACCTAATTAATTATCGTCAGTCAAATGTTATGTATCTAGCAACACTAAGCGTTATTAAGTAGGATGTGAGGGTTCTGACCTGGCCTTCTTTGTCAACGCCGAGTGTGGCCCCAGCCTCACACGCAGCCAAACTGATTTCTATCCTCAGGTTCGGCGCTGACCACAATCCAGTGGCCGTACTCACATGTGCGCCTGTACTCGCATGTACGCCTGTACTCACATGTACGCCCGTACTCACATGTACGCCGGTACTCACATGTACGCCGGTACTCACATGTACGCCTGTACTCACATGTGCGCCCGTACTCACATGTACGCCGGTACTCACATGTACGCCTGTACTCACATGTGCGCCCGTACTCACATGTGCGCCTGTACTCACATGTACGCCTGTACTCACATGTACGCCTGTACTCACATGTACGCCAATAAAGTATTTACGCTTTCTAAAGGAGTCCACGGTTATCTCCCATTTAACAAGTATAGTGTCTCCCTTATAGGATGTCTACGTGGTTATCTCCCATATAGCAATTATAGTGCCTCCCTAAAAATGTCCACGTGGTTATCTCCCATAAAACAAGAACAGTGTCTCCCTTAAAATGTCCACGTGGTTATTTCCCATATAGCAATTATAGTGCCTCCCTAAAAATGTCCACGTGGTTATCTCCCATAAAACAAGTACAGTGTCTCCGTTATAATGTCCACGTGGTTATCTCCCATAAAACAAGTACAGTGTCTCCGTTATAATGTCCACGTGATTATCTCCTGCGGCTCACGTATTGAAATGGTCTTACTTTTTCTCAGTTCACTGGAGTGGCTGGGTTCAAGTATACATTACTGTACTTAACTCTCTAGACAAAGGGTGGGGAAATTCCGGCTTGAAGTACAAGCAAGGACCGGCAAGATTCTATGTGTAATTGGTGGATTAATATATAAGGGGGGGGGCGTAAACATTTTTGTGCCTGTGTCGCAGGCCCTGATTTTTTTAATAGCCCGCGAATGACGCTATAGATATCCAAATGTCTCTTTTAAGACAAAAGGTTCCCCAGCCCCACCCAACCCCGCCCTAGACAGTCTAAACTGTGTAGAGCCAAGACTAACGAGCTAAAAATGGGTTACAAATAGTTAGGTGAACTATTGATAAAAAAAACAACATACATCTGAGTGGACCGCCCCTCCGCCACCCCGCCCCCTTCCTGCACCACTGCAGAAAATATTCTACTATACACATCCCCAGTTCTGCTGATACATCTCGCCACTAATTTGTACTTACTGTCATCTAATTTGCACTTACTGTCATCTAATGTGTACTTACTGTCGTCTAATGTGTACTTACTGTCGTCTAATGTGTACTTACTGTCGTCTAATGTGTACTTACTACTGTCATCTAATGTGTACGTACTGTCATCTAATGTGTACTTACTGTCGTCTAATGTGTACTTACTACTGTTATCTAATGTGTACTTACTGTCGTCTAATGTGTACTTAATGTCATCTAAGGTGTACTTACTACTGCCATCTAATGTGTACTTATTAATGTCACCTAATGTGTACTTACTGTCACCTAATGTGTACTTACTGTCGTCTAATGTGTACTTACTGTCGTCTAATGTGTACTTACTACTGTCATCTAATATGTACTTACTGTCATCTAATGTGTACTTACTGTCGTCTAATGTGTACTTACTACTGTTATCTAATGTGTACTTTCTGTCGTCTAATGTGTACTTACTGTCATCTAATTTGTACTTACTGTCAGTTAATGTGTACTTACTACTGTCACCTAATGTGTACTTACTGTCATCACGCCCATTAAAAATCTGCAGTTGAAAGCCTCGAACCCCCGAGTCCTTGACCTCGTCGCTCACAAACTTGATGGTCAGACGATTGCCTTGGATGACGTACGACGGCATTGGAGGGGACGCGGCAGAATACACTCTGTAGTTAAGGCTTGATCTAAGACACAATCAGTAAAGACTTATCCAGCAAAACAATCAACTCAACAATAAACTTGGGTCTAGTGAAGTTCTCTAATTAAACCCTAATGCCAGGGCCAGATTAAGGCCTTTTGGGTCAGGGCTCGAACCAGCTCTTTCGAAACTCTAAGCCAGAGGTCACGAAACTACGACCCGCGGGCCGTATCCGGCCCGTGAGGCCAGTTCTTCCGGCCTGCCGACCATACTTGAACTTGCTTGATAAAACATATGACGTTGTGATACAATTTAAATTTCAATATTATGTTTAGAATACCAGGAGATCTTAACCCGTGCGGAGACCTCCTGGCTGCTATGATCCGTAATTTACCCTTTTCAATGTTAAATTATTGTATCTAGATTTTCTTGTTTATTACAGACCTGTTTACCCTCGAACTCCTAAAATAGTACAATATCACCACAAAACCGTAAAATACGGTATCTTGATAGTAAATAAACAAACATACAGTATGTAAAAATGAATACAATAAATACTTGCACCGCAGTGTCTAGTGGGATCGAATTAAGATGGCGTCAAAAAAGTTAACTTCTAAAAGGAGATGACCGACGTTAATATTGCAATCTGCGGTCACTTTGTTTTGCAGACGTGTATTTGCTATTGATATTAATTTATATTGAGTGGACGTATAGATCAATTATCGCAGTCTATCACAGATAAAAATAAAGTTACTGGGGAAATTTAACGTGGTTCAAACTCGAACTCAGCTGAGCATAAAACAAGATGTATGTAAATAAGAATTCATTTAAAAATGATGAAATCATTAAAAAAAAAACTATCAAGTAACTTGAGGTTGTTGTTTTTAGGAAAAGCTGGTAAAATAAGAATCAATTTCCATTAAGCATATTACCGCTAATATATTATAATCTAATACCTAACACAAACTGTAAATGGGTGAAAGAAAGAGGAGTTTTGGAAAAATACGCCGACATTAAAATTCGTGGTCACCGCGGTTGGAACTAACAGCCCTTCGACAAGTTCAGTTGAGCTGAGAACAGAAGAACTTTGAGAGAGCATAGTCCTACAGGTACGAGAGAAAGCTAGGAACTTGCTGTGGTATTCTCTCGCATTGGATGAGTCTCTGATCTCTCACAACTTCTCGTGTTTATTTGTGGTGTCACTTTGGACTTTCAGATAACGGAAGAGTTGGCATCCGTTTGCAGTATGCATAGAACAACTTATGTTTGTGAGCAAACATGTTCAAAAATAAAGTATGTGAAGTCAACACATCGAAGGAGAGGGATTGATGAACATTAAGAAACAATTCTTTTGATTGGATGCAGCAATTTCAAACCAAACAGTGATGATATCTTGAAAGCCAAACGTCAGTTTCACGGTTACCGGAAATTTGATCGAAAGAAATTTCGTCGACGGAAAATTGATCGACGGAAATTTGATCGAACGGAAATTTGGTCGAATCTTTTTTTTCAGTTCACACGTTAAACTTTTCGTAAAGTTTCTTTTTGAACGCACTATACTATAGAGTAAAACAAAATAATGCGTTCAAAAAGAAATTTGTGTCAAAATTTTAACGTTTAAACTAAAAAAAAAGATTCGACCAAATTTCCATTCGATCAAATTTCCGTCGATCAATTTTTCGTCGACGAAGTTTCTTTCGATCAAATTTCCGGATACGCAGTTTCACAAATCTCACTAACCTTTTTTGCTCCTTAATTTGTGAAAGTCTATTTTGCTAACGTCGCCTTCTTTTCTAATAAATAATTTAAATATGTTTGTTGTCATTGCTTTTTTTTTGTGTGCATTGCACGCCACTCAAACATGATTAGCATGGAATTCTAAACTTAGTTTTTTGTCTTTTTCCCCAGAGCTTTCGTTCTGACTTGCAAGTATTGTACAGAAGGATTATCCGGCCCGCGCTGGTCATTTTTTCCCGTTATCCAGCCCGCCGTGAAAAAAAGTTTGGTGACCCCTGCTCTAAGCAAATAAAAATATATTTTGGCATCCGTTAAATTTACTAAAGTGTAGGCCTAAATCATTATTTTAGAATATAACAGTGAGTGAAATTTTTAGTAGGTATTGAGTAGAATTTTAAATAAAACAAAAAAAATGAAAGGATTTTAAAGTTCATTAAAAATACAGTAATACAACCTAACGAAATACACCGAAATTAATAAGCAGCACGAGACGAGGTAGGGGAACCACTGAAAAGGACACAAGGAATAAAATATATTTAGGAGTTGGGTATCTAACTTTGATGCCTCCATATGATACGTTCCGTGAAGTTTCTCTTCGATTCGGAGAAATAAATAATGCAACTCGTTTTAACAAAGTTATTTAGTTATAATGCTTACGGTTATAGACCTATACCTTTCACCAATCTCCAGGCGGTCCTTTCCTCGGCCCATTTCAAAGAGTTTAAAGTAAATTCCCCAAAACCCGCTGGTGTTTTCAAAAATCCAAGTGACGTTTTCATCAGTTGGGTAAACTCCGGGAAAGTTTTCTGATTGGATGGTTGTGTCTTTAGCTCCACGAGTAACAATGCTCTGGGAAGCGCCCTCTGTTGGGCTTAAAAAAACTGTAAACAGAGAGACCATTGAAAATGTATTAAAATTAAATATATAAACTACCACAAATGACATTCCAATAGCATTGAGTCTAATGTGTCCCAGGTCCGAAAGGGGGCGCTTCGTGTCCGGGTCCATTTTGACTAATGCTATTCGGATGTCATTTGTGGTAGTTTATTTTAGTTAAAATTAAGAATTAAGTTTACAAACGTATAGTACATTCAATTATCTTTCATTTGATACCTCATTTGGACTTACAAACCCATCAATAATATTTTAAATCGTTCTTTAATCCCAACCTCTCAATTCTGGTACTCGTGTACCAATAGGACTTTTTATAGGTGCAGCCTTATGTTTTCCTTTTATTAAAAGGACATTCACATAATGTTCTAAACGTACATTAAAATGTTGAACTTTGACTTCAACTAATAATAATATTTCCGATTCTTCTTTATATTGAATGGCATGAATGATTTTTTTTTAAAAAATCCCACGTCTTGTATCTACAAATCCAGAGGTCATGCGACCCACAACATGTTTCGTGTGTTATGGCCCCATCGAAATCGTCTTCATCCACAATGAGGGGCGCAAGAGGTGTGGCCCATAGTGCAGGACTTACCTAAAGACAAATATGCATGCACCTAGGGCCCCTGGCCTTCAGTGGCCCCGCTTCAGATAATTCAATTTTTTTTTTTTAAATCTTATCTTTCCTTGATCGGGTTGAATTTTAAAAGAGAACGAAGAAGATGCACAGCTGATTTGGTTAGTGTACGACCAAAAATTTTGTTTTCACTTGTCAGTCGTCATACTTTCACAAAATGTTCACTACAAATACAAGTGACGGCCAAAACATTACGTTCATGGGATAATTAGCGAAGGGGGGGGGGGGCCAAAAAATGTGGGCACTCTGTGCATGCTACGTAGGAATGAAAAATGACCAGCACATCTTGTGTAACTTACCAGTGAACGACCAAGTTAACCAGGCAGCAGAGAAACATATATTCACAGCAACATTCATGATAATTTACGTCTATTTGTTGACATCTATCGTTATTGAAAATAATAAATATATTATAATATATATATATAAAGATATATATATTTTTTTAAAGAAAGAAACTGGACACAACGAAATTAAATTCCACACAGGGCACGAGTGATTTTCGTTGCAGGTATGGTGTGTTGGAATAAGCTACACATGTATATCAGGCATGCAAGGTTGTCAGCTTGAAGGCAATGTTTGAATTTTTAAATAATAAACACAGCAGTCCTTTTATCTACACAATTGCATCCACTCGAGGAAAACAAATACTTCAAATAGTTTTAAACGATACTTTGTTCACAAACAGGACAGGGCGAAGAAGTGGAGTAGTATTTATGACTTTGGGAGGGGGTGGTATCGAAGAGAAACAAATAAAGTATTCGACTCTGAATTTTAAAAAAAATTGTAAATCTTATTCAACTTTTGGAGAAGAAAAAAAGGGTATGATAGTCGTACAAACGAAGTCAGAAAGATATTAAACGTTACCAGATTCAGCAGTGGCACTGGACGAATTTAACATTTTTCGTGCCGAAGGAACAACCGACAGCATCAAATTCAAAGGAAGGGGTTGAAATATAATGAGGTGTTATACAAAAATGGCTGCCGCCAGGGGAACACGATTAGGATTACAATGCAAGGTCGTTTGTCAAAAGTCTTCAACACATTGTGACTTCATCAAGTTTAACTATAGTTGGGGGATCAGAAACTGGTTCTGCCTCTACAAAATGAAAGTGCTGATGAGAAGAAACCCGGAGATGGGGAGATGGAGTTCACGTGCGCCTAACAGGCAGCAGTGAGGCCCCTCGAACATCTAACATCGGAGCGCAGCGAGCATGCTACCATAGCATGGAATTAGCGCTATATAAGAAATCCAATCAATCAATCAATATGTCTTTCAAATGCCATTGAAATCAAATAGTAATATGTTAGCCGTGTCCAATGGAATCAAACACGTGTTACAATTAGGGTTAGGGGCCGTCCATAAAGTACGTCACGCTCCGAATGGTGTCGGGGATTTGAGAAAGTAAGGAAATTCGTAAAACGGAAAAAGTGTGTGTGTGTGTGGGGGGGGGGGGTTTGGGGGTGTAAAGATCTTAGGTGAAGTCACACATTTAAAAAAATATTTTTTCTACATATAAAGCCTGGAATTCCCAGTGATATTGGATTTAGGTTATGGTGGAAGTATTCTTACAGAAGATGTCACTTTTATAAGTTCAACGGTGAAGTGTTTTAGATTAAATTTTAATTAGTTTTTAATTTGCTAACAAATTTTGTTTTCAAAATTGTGACGTACTGTGGAGGTTTTGGGGGGGGGGGGGTCTGAGATTTGTGACAGATTTAAGACCGAAAAAGAGGGGGGGGGGGTAAAAAAAATTAGAAAATACTCCGCAGTGAGACGTTACGGCTCAAAAAAACTAAATTTAATATACGTGTTATTTTTCTGAATATTAATATATATATACATTCAAACCCGGATGAAAAAAAATATTTATAAATCCAATCATAAATATCCGAATCCAGGAAAATCCCCCCCCCCCCCCCCCCAAACCGGGTTTGTATAAAAATATGAATCTAAACGAAACAATTGAAGCACTTGAAACAATAACCGCTTTTTAACAATGTGTATATTTGCACATGCGATTATGAGTTAATTCTTTTTTTTTTGTTCGCTCTCCTCCCCCCCCCCCACCTACACACACACACGTAGAAATTAAGTGTAGGGGAGGACCGTCTAGGGTGGCGCATATTTTGGAGCGGTCTCTTCTGTCCAGTTTACAATGGTTATTTTCCAGGTGCATTCGTATTATGTTTGCATCATGGTTTTCTTTAAGTGGGAGCGGCAAATTCGAAGTCCAGCCCGGACGTTACAAAATCTACCAACCCCACTCGCCCCTCCCCCTTCCCCCCCCCCCCCCCCCCCGCCTGGCACGCTATATGTTCAATATATAGTTTAGTACATCTTTACGCTCCAACCACTGTTGTTTTTGTTTTTTTTAGTTTTAGTGAGACTCGGACTTGGCAAAGTATTCAAAACTATTTCTATGACATGTTGTGTCGTACTTGGTGAGCGCACAAGAAATTGCTTGGCGAAAAGGCACAAAAATGTGCCACTAATTTAAAATTAAACAACCCCTAATCAGTGAAATCAGTGACGTCATAATTTTGTCATCTTCCGCTTGAAAAAAAAACCTGGTTTTAAGGGTTGGGGTGGGGCTAAAAATTTGAGAGAATGTGTTGTTATCGGCAACGCGTCTATGTGCCAAGTTTCAGCTCGATAGTTTGACGAGAAGTTTATCAACCCCCATAAAAAGAATAATAAATCTATAAACGTTGTCTATTGAAAATCGAATCAATATTAGAATTTACAATTATTCATTTGTCTAATTTCCTTATTACCGTAGTTCCTTGTGCCAGGGCCGTAGCCTATAGTTACGCAACTTTAAAGTTACTCTATAAATTTACTGAATAAATTTTTACACTGTCATGAACAGTTTATATCAAATATATTTTTACTTGATTAAATGGACAAGCACATATTTTTACTAAACGTACATATAAAATGATTATAATATTTAATGATAGCTTTTCCACTCATCTTACACATTTCAAGTGGGGGAAAAAATAGAAAAAGTGGGGGGAGGGGGTCCATAACTAAGATTTTAAACAATGAAACGTGTTAGTTTTTACATCACTGTTTCCTAAACGTTTCAGTCCGTATCAGAAGTGTTTCCAATAGTTTCTCATAGCCACTCATAAGGGCCGCACTTGTGAGCTTACCAGTGGGACGTGTCAGGTCACAACAGGAAATTCCTCGTTGTAGTGTGTTGGTTTATTACAATTATGTCCAAGCAAACGGCTGGTATGTTTACAAACAAAACAAAAACATTGTAAACGAGGTTTTGGTTGCGGAGTGTGATCACAATTAGTCGACACAGACAATGACCCACTAGAGTTCTCGTAGGTCTCGCACAGACACATACAGGGATTCAGAGAATAAAATGTCTGCTGATTTCTTTATGTTGTTCCTGTTTTATTTTGTGATAATGATAAGGGGATTGAACTGAGTTGTGTTTCATGGGCAAACAGAAAAGTGGAAAGGTGAAATGCTATAAATAGAAGTATAGCGCGCGCGAGATAGATAGAGAGACGGACAGGCGGACAGACAGACAGACGGACGGACGGATGGACGGATGGATGGATGGAAGCCGCCCCTCCGCCTCCATATAAAGAAAACTCTTCCCCCCTCCCTACGCCACTGAGTATTATAAACGAGATTTATTTTGAGGGGGGGGGGGGGGGCGTAGGAAAAAGTTGGAAAGAGAAAGAGGAATTAATGTTGATCCTCGGATGACGTGTTGAGTCATACATTGCAACACAATTGAAACCGTATTTGTAGCTGTAGTGCTATTTTTCTCACTAATCCATCTCAGTGGGTATTAGTCATTAATGTTGCTGAAACGAAATTTAGCCTATATATATTTACATTTATTACTTTCTTTTCTTTGACAGATACTTAATATTAATTATTATTAATATGATTGGAAAATACTTGAAGTAACTGATCTATTTATTTTACGCTTTGTCTATAATTAATCAAAACTCGGCTCGCCTTTTTTCCCCAGAAGGCACGTTAATTAATAATCATATTTACTCTGAGTTTTCAAAAGACTAGGCTGCAATCTTGCAATTCTTTAACAAACTAATAAGAAAGTTTTGTTGTTTTTTTCCTCAATTTTTTTCGCCCCTTAATTTAACCAGTGGCGTAGCTCGGAGGTGCCGACCGCACCGGGTGACACCATCGCATGGGTGAGACCGAATTGAACAATTGCATATTAACCGGATAACCGACTACACGTAAATTTTCCACATATTTAACCAATCCAAATGAGTGATTTATTAAAATTTCAAGGTTGATGCTTCAGAAATTCATCATGTCCCTTAGTCATTGGACCGTTGGGGCACCACAGATGACATGGAAACTATCCTCCATTCCTCTCTATTTTCTGCACTTCGCACGGCATCGCCTAGTTTTAGTCCCGTCCACTCTTTGATGTTATCTTCCCCTCTTTTTCTCTGTCTTCCTCTTCTTCTCCCTTCTCTCGTTGTGCCCTGCATGATTTCTTTGGCGAGCCCTTGTTTTCTTGTCACGTGGCCATACCATTCCAGTTTGCGCCTTTTAACAGTCATCATACTGCCCAATTGCTTGACGAATCCTTTCTTTCATTTTTTCGTAAGAGATATGTTCTCTATAGCAGATTTTAAGAATGCTTCTAAAAAATCTTATCTCCATCGCCTTTATTTTTCTTTCAAGTTCTGTTGTTAATGACCAGGACTCACAGGGATATAAGAAAATGGAGAGGACCAGTGAGCGATCAGCCTGATTTTGGTGCTGGGGGCTATATTTTTGTCATTAATTTTCTTGAGCCTTATCATAGAGGCTGGATATCATTCTGGTTAGGTTTGTGTTGATTTTGTGGTGCCTGATGGGTGTCCATAAAGCAGCATGCCAGACCTTGTCGAATGCCTTCTTGTAATCCACAAAGACGTGGTATATGTTTTGTTGATGTTGTGCATATTATATTTCTCACATAATTAGGTCAGAAAACACCGTTTTGACCATGATCCAACTCCGATTTAAGTGTTCGGTAACTTTCGTGACAGGAAGCTATATTTATATAAATCCTTAGAAATAAAGCTTTCCAGTGATAGCAAATACGATGTGGTCGGGCGATTTTAAGTAAAGGAATCGAATCTGTAAAAATTAAAACATTAAAAAAAATTGTCTTTTTACCCATTTATGTTAACCAAATAATATATTACAAAATTTTCTATCTTTTAATAATTAATTTAAAAAAAAGTAATTTTTTTTAAGTTTCTAGAAACAAAAATATCGAAACACAGAAATAATACTCAACAAGTATTTATTTTTCGCCGATTCGTCATTAATACCGACACTGCTGTCTTTAATTTCCCGTTTAGTTGCTACCTTTAACTTTGTGCTGATCTACTCAATGGAATTAATCTTACACAGCAGTATCTGCAGGCTAAATGCTTTACTCTTGACAAAGTGGTGAAGAACCTAGAGGCCTTAAGATTGTTTCTGCACGAGGAGAGCTGTCCCTCGGTGGAATATGCTATTGAAAAGGCAATTTTAAAATCAGACCGATAAGGAATTTCAGTGGAGAGAAGAAAAAGGGTTTAAAAAGAGAATGGCAGGTGAACAATGTAAAGATGATGGACTCTCTCTGCCTGAAGAAAACAGTAGAGAGATGCTGAGGTGTATTGATCGCTTTCATTCTGAACCCCAGATCAGATCATCAGCGATAAAGGAAGTAACAGATATGTTTGAGGCTATTCAACCCAAGAGTCTACTATCAGAAAGTGAAGAAGAGTTATTGGTGTATGTTCCAAAATTAAAAGCTTTCTATGATGAGTTATCAGAAGGTGAGCTTTTAAAAGAAATCCCAAGGCTTAGAAGACACCTAAAGGGAGCTGATATTGAATTTAAAAAATTCAAGTTCTGGTCAGTATTTGATGTTTTCAAATTCATAGCTGAATGGGACGTCTTAGAATCTCTTCCAATACTCTCGCTAAGCCTTCAATTGTTTCTTACGATCTGTGTGTATGTGGCTTCATGGGAGCAAAGCTTTTCAAAACTAAGGCTTATCAAGAGCTTTTTACGATCCACCATGGGACGGTCAAGGCATTCTGGTCTGGCTCTTATGTCAATCGAAAGTGATACGTGAATTATATTGATTTGATGAAGTGGTTGACAGGTTAAGGTAAATTTAATTTAAAAATAACTAAAACTTAACGTTGTTACAGTTCTTAAATACATTGACCTCCTGACCTTCAATGAATTTGGATTTTTTCTTGTCATAGTTATACTGTGGACTTATTTTAACAAGAAGAAATCCATCTTGGAAGTCGGGGGGGGGGGGTGTCACCACGAGTTTACCGCAACGGGTGACACCAACCCTAGCTACGCCACTGACATTAACATCTTAGTTTTGTTGAATTTGATTTCTCCAGTCAAGCTCCTTGTTGTTCTGTTAGTTGACATCTAGGTAAAACAGATCAGCATTTTGATGGCGATTGTTTTTTAGCAAACTAGGGTAACTCCAAATTCCATGCGTGTATTTTCTTCAGAGAGGCTTTATTATCAAATTTCTCATGAATTTAATGCCTTTATTTATTTTTTTTCATTTCCACTTCCATTTTACAATTAATTATTAATCTGGGGATATGCTCTTGGGCCGTATATTACATAGGACTATCATTGCGCCTATGGTCTCCAAAATCTGTTAAACCTATGTTGTTTCACTCCTGGCGTAGACTGAAATGGGGTTTCCAATGATAATTGTTGTGTCCCTGGAGTAGTTTATGTTTAGTTATGATTAGTTAAGTTTATGGATGCGGTTGCCACTTGTGTAGGAAAAAATAAGGGGAATCAAAATTATTGGCCCACCTCTGTTGGTAATAACTTTGTAATTACCCTAGCTTCGCCACTGGCGGTTGCTAATCCTTATCTCCAACCCTCTTCTTTTTTTTTTAATTTGTGATCGGCTGTGAGTTGCAAGAAGCCAACTTTGGAGTTCATTGTAATTTTTGCAAGCTTTTATATGTCATGTGTTTTAACCAAATATAGGCATAAATTATAGTGGGACAAGGCAAGGAACTGAGCATGGGCGCCGATATGTGTTTGGACACCATGAGGACAAAGGCGCAAAATCTATGTGCTTTCCAAAATATACTTTTCTTTTGATTAAACCACTGGTTTGACCAATTTTGAGTCAGTGTTGAAAATCTGTTCATCCTCATCGAATATCGGGACATTTTAATAAATCAAGATATTATGTGTCATTGATTCAATTTAGCCCCATTCAAAATTTGTGTTGATATATTTCTGATTGGTCAAAATTTGAAATTAAATAATTTTACTAGCATAATATTAAAACATTTGTTGATTTCCTAAAAATTTGCTTCCCCGTCCCCTAATGAATCAAAAAATGTTTTTGTTTAAATTATGAAATTTGTCAGTTGTCATTAAAATGTGTCGTTATTCCATCCAGCATTATTCGCTGATTTTCTTTTACACTCAAATGATTGATTAAAATTAAAGATTTACATATGATCCGTTTTCGTGTCCATATTCTTGGATGGCAAAGTCTCCGCACCTGTAAATCTTCAAAAACTTGATTTCTAAAATTGAATCCATACAGAACTTACGCTCTTCAACACAGTCCTTACTGAGAGTTCCTAGTGTGGATGGACACAGAAAGAAGTCAGACGGGGTGCGCTCTTTTGAAGCTATTGCGCCTAAATTGAGGAACAGTTTGCCCCAATCTTTGAGGGGCATTGAAAATGATAAAAAGTCGTTTAAAAATCATTTAACTACTTTTTTCTTTAAATAAATTTTTAGGACATCAGAGCGCTGTGAGCATGCTACAATAGTATTAAATAGTATGGGCACAAGCGCTATAAACGCACTCAATCATCATCATCAAAGTTATAAAAACCATTTTTAAAATACTTTTTTAAGGCAGCCCTTTCATCTTATCGATTAGATATAAACAGGCAGATTCTAACCATAGACATAGAGATATATCTCTATGTCTATGATTCTAACACAAATGGAATGGACATGGGTATATAAAATGTAAAAAAGTAAACAGTGAACAGTAAACGTGACTACCAAGCTAGCTATTAACAGTTCATTATAACCTTTTTTTTATTAAAAAAAAATTAAGACTAAGTGCTGTTGCTATTGAATTGTCAAATCATTAAATTATTTCAGCCTCTTTTGAAATAATGCTTTGAAGTCTTAAAAAGTTCGTCGAGTGAGTGGCCCGGTCGACTTTTGACTTTTTCAACTTTATTGTTTCGAAACAAGTTAGGCAGTTACTATTTTGTACATATTGTGAACTTCAAAATTTAGGCGTAGCCAATGAAAATACAAGAAATTAAACATTTTGATCTGATTGGCTTTATTCATAAACAAAACAACATGGAAACTTAATGTTGTACGAACAGGATTAACTTAACCTTTTCGTAAAACGTAATTCAAATTCATGAACTCATTCAAATGTCTGCATCTAGGGTAAGATAAGAGTTAACAGCACATTGCCTGTAATCTCTTCAAATAAATGAAATACTGCCAATAGTCACTAGCCTGAATAATCTTGTCTTCACATTTAGACCTATCAATTGTCAATAAATAATACTATCCAGGATCCAATACTCAATATTATCATCACTTGTAACTGCGGTGTCATTGGCTGTGTCACCTGTGTGTACACGTTACTGACTGTAGACTCTACACCGTCACTAGTAGTCTACACAGTACACAGCCAATGACTGATAGTAAGTTAGTAGGTAAGTAGGTCTAAATATGAAGGCAGAGTGATCAGAGTGGGCTAATTCAGATAGATGGTACCTCATCATTAGGTTTAGGGATAGATTTAGGGTTCAGGTTAGGGTGAGGGATAGATTTAGCCTTGGCCTTAGGGTTCAGGTTAGGGTGAGGGATAAATTTAGGGTTCAGGCAACAAAGATGACGGCCATGGTAAAAAAGCGTGGTACAATCTATACGAATTTACCTCAGAGTGTAGCCGTGACCGTGGACTCTACACTCACTAAATATTATTTATATTAATTAATTATTCATATATAGTATAGCCTAATAATAACATTAACAGGCTATTAACAGACCTAGTTGTGTAACTAAATAAAAATAGTTGTAAGTTAATACCAGCGGCTGGACCAGCCACAATATTTGATAAATGTAACAACTACATCGTAGGCCTTTACAGATCTTCTTATGTTATTATTCTACTCAATTAGTAAATTCTAGGGGACGGCAAACGTTTTAACAAGGGCTGGTAAGCAATGGTTGCATGGCTTACTTTAACTTACTAAAGAAAGGCGCAAAATATACATGCAGAGGCGTAACAACGGCTTGGCATTGGGGCAGTTGCCAAGGACGCCGGCCTGCGCCAGTTCAAAAGGGTGCCGCTAAATCTCTAATATTTAACTTTTTATTTGAATATCAAGGTCGCCAAAAATAAATTAGGCATGGGCGTCAAAGACCCAGTTACGCCTCTGTATACATGCTTGCCTATGTATAAATTTGAAAGTGTCTAGTATTGGTAGTTTACTAATATATTAGTAGTTTACTACCAATAGCCACAGCCATAATTTTCTTTTGATGAAACCACTGGTTTGAACAATTTTGAGTCATTGTTGAATACCGGTTACGCGAATTTTCGGTTACAACTGGCCTTAGGGTTAGTGCAGGGAAACATTTTCTGGCCTCCCTTCCATGAAAAAAAACCTATGCAGTCGTCAGAAAATGCTGCTCCTCCATAAAGAAAAAGGTGCCACCATGGGGCAGACCTCCACAGCCCCTCCTTCCTGTGCCACTGCCGGCATAAGAAGATCTTGTGGGGTTCTGGGATCAGTGGGGGCCAGATGATTTGTGCCAAAACCAAGTTAGCTATGCCACTATTATTATGTATGACCAAAATATCTCCCGAATTAATATTCTATAAATATGAATCTTTAAAACATGTATGAATGTAGGTATAAGACACACATACATTGTTTTCCTTGTCAAAATGTAACATGAAGCAAGAAACAACATTAACATCCTTAATTAAATTTAAGTAATGGGAAACAATGTAAATGTAAGAACAATTTTTGTTAAATGTGGCCTGTTTTTAAGCATAATCAATGGCAAGTTCCATGTACATTTTTTCTAAATAAATTGAGACCAACAACTTCAACTACCAGCTGAAGCAAATGCCTCAATTGGGTTTTAATATTATCTGACCTGCCTTCTTCTCAGTGAGCTATGCATTGAATAAGGTTATAAAGTACCTCCCAAAAAAACTTCAAAATCTATGTTGAAATAAAGTTGAAATGTTATGTGTTGATCAATGACCTAATAATTATATATAGATAGCCCCAAAAGTACCCCCCAAAAAACAAAAAAAAATTCAAAATCTATGTTGAAAATAAGTTGAAAACTTAGCAAAGGCCACATAGTAATATATTAAAAGCAAACAGCAGCTCCAAGCAGATGTTATGTGTTGATCAATGACCTAATAATTATATATAGATAGCCCCAAAAGTACCCCCAAAAAAAAAAAAAAAATCAAAATCTATGTTGAAAATAAGTTGAAAACTTAGCAACGGCCACATAGTAATATGTTAAAAGCAAACAGCAGCTCCAAGCAGATGTTATGTGTTGATCAATGACCTAATAATTATATATAGATAGCCAGATTTTACAATTAGAATTTTAGGTGCCGGGAGATGAAAATGTTTAGTATCTCAACAAAAATATTTACTTTTAAAGACTGGTGATCCATTTAATATCAGTATATTTTAATGTATTTAATTATGCTCTTGATTACCAAAAAAGTATCTTTTGTGTATGTACTAGATTGATTTATACTGAGCTTGAACATAAAATGACAGGGCAGAAGTGGAAGTGTTTATAATTATAAATAGCAACATCCAAAAATAATACTGCATTATAACTTAAGAATTCAAATTTTGAATCTGCAATACAGTTTATTTTTCATACATATCCTTTGCTTTTGGTGGACAGTACACTAATTACAGCAGCGATTCTCAACCCGTGGGTCAAATGACCCATACACAGGAGTTGAATAAGACCATCGGAAAACACATATTTATGAAGTAGCAACGAACATAATTTTTTGGTTGCGGCTCACTGCATTAGGAAGGTTGAGAACCACTGAATTAAAATTATGTCTAGAATTTTCCTATGACCATCATTGTTGAAATTATTACAGATTGAATAGTCTGGGCCACTGCTCAGACCTCCAGCAAATCTTTTAAAACCAACAAATTATTAAGGTTTAAATATTTTCCATTTAGTTTAACTTGAAAAGCATAATTACAAACCCTATAACATTTTGCTCACTTAATAACAATGTGTGATTCCTTACGTAAAATTCAGTGGCCGCATTATGTTGTCTTTATCTCCTACCAGATCTTCCCTTTAACCCCTGACATCAACCTCCACTACTCTCTTCCCCCTCACCTTCTCAACTTTACCTTTTCCCAAATCTCCCTATCCTAGCCTCTTCACCTCTCAATCCTCTTACCTACATTTCCCCTCTCCCATTCTCCCCTCTAGACTTTATCTCCTTACCCCCAACCTTTCTCTCAACTCTCTGCTTTCCCCTTCCCCCACGTATAATGATCACACACTCTCCCTTAACCAATCACCACCTTTATACTCTTTTCCCCACCCTTTTGTCCCCCTAACCTTACCCTTCTTTGCCCTGCCTTTGACTTTCTTCTCTTTACCCATGGGTTTCTAGTATTAGTAGGCTCCGTAAAATTTGTTGTCAGTTCCAGCCCCACTCCTGAAATATTAAAAATGGGGGGAGGTGCTGTTATCAAGTAGAGAATGGGGCAACAGATAAGTAGGCCAGTGGTACAACATAACTGGTAGAAAAGATGGGGCAACATTGCTTTAGAGGAGTGGGGCAACAGCTGGTAGAAGAGTGGGGGCAATGTAGCTTGTAATAAGAGTGGGCAACCTAGCTGGTAGAAGAGCGGGGCAGAATGGCTAGTAATAGAAGTGTGAGCCAACATAGCTGTAGAAGAGTGGGGGCAATATAGCTCGTAGAAGAGTCGGCAACCTAAGCTGGTAGAAGAGTGGGGCAGCATGGCTAGTAATAGAAGAATGAGCCAACATAGCTGTAGAAGAGTGGGGCAACAGCTGGTAGAAGAGTTGGGGCAATATAGCTCGTAAAAGAGTGGGCAACCTAGCTGGTAGAAGAGTGGGGCAGCATAGCTAGTAATAGAAGAGTGAGCCATGATAGCTGTTGAAGAGTGGGGCAACACCTGGAAGAAAAGTGAGGCATAACTTTGTAGAAGAGTAGGGGCAACATAGCTGTATAAAAATGGGGTAACAGCTTGTAGAAAAGTGGGGTAACGTAGCTATAGACGAGAGTGACATCAATTATAACTTATTTTTTTTATAATTAATTAAAAAGTTCAAATTATATTTTATTTAAATTTTGTTATTAATTTTACTTTACTTTTGGATAAACTTATTCAAATAATCAACACCTATCCAATCAAAGTCCCTGAAACTTTTTTTCTTCTGAAGGAGATGTCTGCCAATCTAATCTATTTAGATTTGTATATTCCATAAATGGTAGCGTTATAAAGTATATACTTCCATTACATTTTAAAAAGATTTAATCATGGGGCTAATTCTATTTAAAGTTATGTTCATGGCCACAATACCATGGAATGGTGAACTTATCACTTATCTAATGTCAATAAAGAGGAGGATATTTTGCTAGCCAGTTTAAGTGTTATTTACTTATATATAATATATTTAGCGCCCCCCTCCCTCCCTTCTTCAAAAAAATGCATTATTCACTACTACTACTACCCTAACCACCTTTATCCTGCTGCTGCTAGATTGTTGCTGTATTATCTCAAGAAGTTTTCCTAAAATGCAACATTTCCATCGAGCTTCACTCATAAGTAGAATCACCCATCTATTAGTCTGAGAGGCTGGAGCTTTAATTTTGGCGAGTCTTGTTTGCTAAGATCTTGTCATCATCTGAAGCTATGCTGAACAGATGCTAAGATCTTGTCATCATCTGAAGCCTTGCTGAACAGATACCACTGCAGGTTCATTTGAATTCCCTTTTTTCTTACACCTAGCTGAGCCATGTGAATATACCTTTCTTGCTTAATGTTGTAATATGGTACAATGCTATTCATGCTCTGATTCCCCCTGTGTAGGCTACAGTACACACTTTCTTCTTATGTCAGACCAAGCTCCCCCCTCCCCCTAAAAGGTGTAGGCAGTGTAGGTCTGTAATTATGTCCCCCCACAACCCATGTGGTATTCTTTACAAATGCCCTTGAAAGGTGGTTGATGATAAGATTGGTAAACCCATGTCTAGGTGTGACCAGGGGAGGTAAACACAAACAGTCCTGTGTAGCTGCTATAAGTCACGTTTTTTTTTTAACTGGATAATTTTTTAATTACCAGAGTCATTACTGGTGTGTTCATTGCATTGCAGATGGGTTCTGGAGTATTTAAATGCTCACAGTATAATATAAACCAGTATTGTTATCATTAATGTTTATTTTTATCAGAGGCTGGCTGGACTATGACTATGCCTTAGTTCTCTTTAAATACTTGACAGTGATGTTTTGGATTTTGAAATCCTGGTAAGGACTTTGGTCCATTATGTATACCCGTGGTTTCTGTTTATGGTCAGTTAAAACTGTAATTTTCTTGTAGGCATTATTTTATAACTTGCTAGTAGTGACTAAAATATTAAATTTTCTAAGCTGGAGATCAGAAAGAAAAAAAAATTAACTCTGTAGTAATTATTTATAGACCTTTACTTTCTCTTTCCTTAATTATATTTCATCACTAAAAGTGGAGTTTACTTGATATTATGTTAACAAATAGCTTACAGTAATTATATTGTGGTGAATAGCTCATGACGTTAGACACAAACTTATCTGTAACATCATATGTTTGTTTACAGAGGATTGAGGGAGTGATGTATTTTGGTGAACTAAAAAGTTTGAGAGGGATGGGGGATTGTGGTGAAAATGTTTCTCATAAAAAAATATATAACAATGTTTTTTTATTCACTGAATTACTCTGGTAGGTCCACTTTTTAATATTGAAAAGCTTTGGAATTAAATGCTTTAACATAATATGACAAGGCTATCTTTATTTCATAACTCAAAAAAAAGGTGTTGTTTTTTTTTTTAAATATTGATACCATTGTTTTTTCCCCCCAGTTCTATTACACTTGGAAACTATAGTTAGTCACCCCTGCCTTGTGGGTTACTATTTAAATGACATCACTTCTTATGATGGTGTTAATTCTTTTGTACCAAAATAATTCTACACCTATTTGGTGATATATTTTCTTTGGTGACCTGTGTTCATTCTTTCTTTTTTTGTTTTTTTTTTGTTACTGTTAAATTTTATGCATAGTTTTTTAAATTAAATGTTCTATATAAACTTCCATTAAGATTTGTCTTGTATTTAATAGATAACTTCCAGGAGAGGGGTGGGACATCCTCTTCCTGGTAATAGACCAGCAGTTTTGGGAAAGAGGAAACAGTTGGCAGCAAGAATGACAACAAAATTTGGTTCCAAAGAAGTGACAAGGAAATTTACTAAGGTTTATAAATTTTGCTAAATTTAAATAGTAATAATAAATTATTTTATTTTTTATTTATAAATAATCTTTAAAAAAATGTAAAGAGGGTTGAAGTTATAGTTGTCATAATTTATCTTTGATCCATGTGTTGAAAGGGAATGTAGAGGATTGTGTTATGACATGTATGTAGGCCTAATTTTAGCATTGTGCCCATCAACATTTGTCTCCCCTTTTTGTTTTGACAGTGACATCACTGATTAAATGTGCTGTGCCACCCCTCTTACCCACTCCTCACTTTATTGGGAAAAGGTTGTTTATAATTAAATATGTTCTGTTTGTTCTTAAGATTGCTATAAAGGGGACACAATTTCTAAATTTCTTTTATGGGTGGTTCTGATTCAATGCTTATACATTAATCAGCAGCTTTCCTAGCCGGGAGAGATTTTTGTTATCTTTCATAGACATAAATGAGATATTATATAATTACAAGGTTGTACTCTTTATATGTGTGTGTTAATTTATATTTGTATTTTTGAGGATTGTACCTTTTCACTTGCTGTGCTGTAAGTTGATATAGTTTTTTAGTTTCTATTTGATTCTGTATTCTTTATAGAGATTTAATAGTATAACTAAGTTGAATATTGTTAGTATCACTGTCTTTGTTATTGTTTTCTGTGTATATTGGCTTTTCAGTTCTTTGGTACATATTGTTCATTCTACGAGCCATTACATTTTCAAAACCAGATAACGGTGCATAAAACTTGGTTTAAAAAAGCTTGGCATTTTCATGAATAAGATATTTATTGATTGCTGTCTGAATAGCTAAAAACTTATTGAAACACCATTCATAAAGTTACAAAAATATTTATTACTAGATATGTTTATATTTTGAAAAAATAAAGTAAATATCTTACTTGATATTATGAAATTAATTATATCTGTATGATCATTTTGAGTAAATAACATTGAAGGAGAAATTTTCAGGGATTTCAATTCCATGGTTAATTAATCAAATATTCACGAATATATATTAAAAAATTCCATTAATCAAATGCTATCTATTGATTTGATAATTCCTCTGTTTAATTGTTATCCATCTGAGGTCAAAATTGTTTACAGCACCATTGCATAAAATCATTACCTTATCAAAAAAAAACAAATGTAATTTTTTCCAGGGACAAACAGTTTATGTGCGAGATGACAGGGACGGATGGATATCAGCATATGTGGTAAATGATTGTGATGAAAATTTGACAGTCGCCGTCCAGTTGGAAGATGACACGGTAACACCATTTATGTCATGAGATTCAAATTTTCTTATGGCCAGTTGTTACAGAAGTGAGGGTAGTTCTGTTAACCCTCCTTCATATTGATTTAAAAAAAATAAGAATGAGATATTTTTCTCTACAGTCACTGACAGAAATTATGCTTAGTGTCAATGCCACGTGTCTTCTTTTAGATTCTGCAACTGAAGTCGGACGATGTCCTTGCCAGATCTGAAGAGACAGATTTATTTCAGTGCTCAAGTTTGACTGAGCTCAATCCCATAAATGAAGCATCAGGTACTCTTCTTATTCAAGGCAATATTTTAACCGTAATATCAATACTTCTATCAACTCTTATGACAATGGAAATTTTAATAGTTTTTTTAGTGCCTGGTAAATCAAAATTAATTTATTATATTTACTAGCGAGAACCCAGCATGCGTTGCAATGCCACTCAAAGAAAAATAAAATGTTTGTGTTTTAATTACGTTTTTGAATTTCTAAATAGAAAATATTTTTTGTTTTTTTCCGTCTGGTGCATACACAAATAAATTAGAAGGATTTTTCAAAACATGAGCAGGCAACTTATGTGAGAAGCATGGATTTTCAAAATTTAGTTCACACACTTGTAGCAATTGATCCACCCAAGCAGTAGTTTTGTTTGAAATTATATTCATATAGCTCAGATAAGAAAAAAATTATTTAGGGCCCCCGGCCCCAAAAGGAATATTTCAAATGGATAACCTAATTCAGAAACCTTTGCGGGCGTGTGCACAACAACCTTACAAAGTTTTATCGCAAACGGCTGAATAGTATAGGAACACATACACAAATTATATTTAGCTCATAAAAGGGAGAAAAATGGAATATTGTAAAATGTTTGTAATAGTTCAGAAAAATTTGCGGACGTGTGTACAACAACTCAAAAAAGTTTTATCGCAATCGGATGAATGGTATAAGAGCGCATACTGGACATACATACATAGATAAATTTTTATATGTATAGATAAAATTTACTGAATAAAAGATACCTTTTGTGCAACTATTCAAGGAAGCATTCTATCTATCTACCTACCTATCTATCTATCCATCCATCTATCTATCCGTCCATCCATCTATCTATCCTTCTATCCATCTATCTATCTGTCGGTCGGTCTGTCTATCTCAGATCTATCATCTATCTATCTATCTAAGAAAATCTTAACCCATTTCTATTATGAAAATTAAATTTTCACTTGTTTAAAATGATTTGGTTTTGATATTCATGGGTATAATTATGTAAATTTACGTACGTTTTGTTAACATCATTGATTTCTTAATTGGTAAACATATGTTCATTTGTAAAATGAGAATATAGCGTATATATTTTTTTCACAACTGTAAAATCATTGGATTTAAAGATATTGTCATCCATGTAAAAATGTGCACAGCCTATTTCCTAACCCCCCCCCCCCCCCCCCCCCATATAAATGTACCTAAGAGGGTTAATTATTTGTCAAATTCATTCTGAGGCTATCTTGTGCTGCAATAAAAACAACTGATGTTTGGGTTTTCCTGATAAATGTGATTATGGTGTAATTCTTTGATCATAATTTTTAAAATTTTTCATAACTTTCAAACGCATTTAAAATGCTTAAAATCATTCCTTAGTTGTTACTTTAAATGTATTTGTAATTTATAACAATAATACTTAAACATTTACTAAAATAAAAGCAGATATATAATATTTTTGCGCATTTAAATTTATTCGATTTCCGTAAAATAATAGAAAACAACTATGATCGTTTTTAAGACTCCGAACGTATTTAAATCTTTTCAGTCCTTTGGCGTTATGGTCAGCATTGCTAATTTTTATATATATTATAGATAACTTTGTAATGCTCAGTATGTGGCGTTTAATTATGTTTAGCTTTTAAGTGAGAAATAAAATTTAGCAACAACAGTATCTGCATGTGTTTCCTTTTAGCTCTGGAGTGTCTTCATCAACGATTCACCAAAGATATTTTTTACACATCTGCTGGGACCACTATTGTTGCTGTCAATCCATTCAAAGATGTCCCAGAATTATACAACATCCAAAAGATACGTGAATACCATACTTCCCAAACGGTAATATGCTCTGATGTAGCCTCAGCATTTTTAAGCAAAGCTTATGGTTAACATACCATGAAATTTTCAAGTCATTTTCTATGGGATGGGATTTTATCAAACTTCTTGTAAACATCTGTTGCATTTTTCTAAAATAGACCCAAATTTTAATATATATGGCATCCTTCCGTCTTCTCAAGATGATGGAGTAGCAATGTCACAAATGGCTCACTAGGCTAATTCTGGAATGGCCGTCTCGGCTGCATTTTTTGCAGGAGAATCTTGACTCCTGGTTAGATTTGGCCTTCCGTAGTGGTTTTTTTTGCAATAGCTTCGTTTCGCGCATCATTTGCCTTTTCTGACTCCATCATACACTGCTACTGGCCAGCTGGAACGTTGTTCAGCAATAATCTCCCATTCATTGATTTCTATGTTGGCTTCCCACATGTTCCTTTTGCAAACGTCCATAAATTGCAGCCGTGGCCATCCAATAAGTCTTGTCACTTCTGCCACCTCTCCATACAGCAGCTTCTTTCGAATACGGCCTTCCTCCATTCTCCTTACATAGCCTAATCAGCGAAGGTGCCTCTTGCTAAGAGCAGAGAATATGCTACACATTTTGGCACGTTTCAAGACCTCTGTGTTAGGCACCTTGTCATGCCATCGAATGCATTAAATATGACGTAGACATCTTTGATGGAATCTGTTGAGTTTAATTTTTCTAAAATAGCTATCAATTTTAAAATAAGAACCGAATTCTGTTGCTATAAGCTATCATTATTCCAGACTTACTTTCCATCCTCATTTGAAAAAATATGTTGATTGAGGGCAGTTAAAATATTCCAAGTTATAACTTATATATATTAAATTCTTTACTTCCCCTTTGTCCATCATTTAAAGAGAATTTTGTGTTCCAATTAAGAACTTACTATGAAGCCATAATGACCCACTAACTAATAAGGTGCGGTTAAAATGAGGATAATTTATTTCACTTTAAAAAAAATAATTATATTTCTAAAAATAATAACAGAAAACTGGTAGACATTAATCATAAGAAGCATAATCTTTTGGCCATCTATTTACTGAAAGGATTTGCTGTAACTCTGTTATGTTTCCCTGCCTTTGAAAGTCTTTTTTTTTTTTTTTTCATAGATGCTGGATCCTCACATCTATGTTATTGCAGAGAAAGCCTATAAGCACATGGTTAGGGAGGTGGGCAAAGTCCACCAGAGCATTGTTGTCAGCGGGGAGAGTGGTGCAGGAAAGGTAAATTTGATGTCAGTTAAGAGAGTGGTGCTGGACAAGTGAATGTGATGTCAGTTAAGAGAGTGGTGCTGGACAAGTGAATGTGATGTCAATTTAGCAAGTGGTGCTGGGCATGTGAATGTGATGTCAATTTAGAGAGTGGTGGTTGGCAGGTGAATGTGATGTCAGTTTAGAGAGTGGTGCTTGGCATGTGAATGTGATGTCAATTTAGAGAGTGGTGCTTGGCAGGTGAATGTGATGTCAGTTTAGAGAGTGGTGCAGGAAAGGTAAATGTGATGCCAATTGAGATAATGGTACTGGGAATGTGAATGTGATGGTTTTTTTTATTTACAGAATAAAGTTGAACTGGTGAATGTAATATCAGTCTAGAGAGTGATTATTCACAGGTGAAGGTACTGAATCTAAAGTCTCCAATGCATTCAAGTTTTGTTAATTGTATCTTCATTTACTGTTTATTTTTCAGACTGTCTCTGCCAAATATTTGCTTCGATATCTCACCATTGTGTCAAGCCCAGAGACTGAAATAGAGTATGTTAATCTAAATTGATCCTTTATCAAAGTAAAGTTACTTTTGAAACATTCTCTGAACTTTTAATGCTATTCACAATCCAGCACTTTGTCATCTGTACATTTTCAAATGTTTATTATTGTCTGTCTCTTATAAAACTTTGATTCACTTTAATTGGTAAGTCACAGCAATTGTTTTAGGGTGATGTATATTTTATAAGTAATGTTACACAGCTTGGTAGTTACAATGAATTTTAATAGGATCTGGTCAGAAAACTTATTACAGCTAGTGGCAAACCAATGGTACTCAAAAGCCATAAAGTAAAGTTTTAAAAGTAAATAAAATACATTTGTTTCAACTGTTAATGTATAAAACCTTAACCTATTTCAACAGTTTAGAATGCTCTATACCAGGGAGTGTTATAGAACGTCAAGTGCTAGACTCCAATCCTATTCTAGAAGCTTTTGGTATGTATTACTGTGATTTGATGGTATTCAAGGATGGAGAAACAAAAACTTTTTCACAATCTGATGGAAATGAAGAACAACTTTTATTATAATGTTACATTAAAAACTAAAAGTCTTTTACATTAAGTCCTGAAGTTTGGGAAACCTTTAATTCCACAAATTTCCTCTTGTTTTTCTATGCTAGCATACATTGTTCATTCCTGAAGTCTGGGAAACCTCTAATTCCCACAAATTCCCTCATGTTTTTCAATGCTAGCATATATTGTTCATGCTTATCTTGTAGTCATCACAGCCTTTCCTGATTATTTGAAACTAACCTGAAAACAATATTTTTTACAAGTTCTGAATTTAAAAAAAAATCATACCTATTTAAAAAAATATTTTTTTAATTTTTCGTGCTCATAATAAAATTGATAGAACTTTGAACATATAATCCAGTTTGAAACACAATTTTCTCAAGAAATGAACTTTCTTCAATTTAAGCAGTGTACTGTGTAAGCCTGGAAAAATATTTCTTTTCACAGGAAATGCAGCAACCCCAAGAAATGAGAACAGCTCTAGGTTTGGAAAATTTATACAGCTTCAGTTTCACAGGTAAATTGTTTATTTTTAACGTGATCTGTTTTTATTTTGATTTAGACTTGAGTTGTTTTTTTTGTAAATGCACGTGTTTATTTTTTTTCCAAGAAATATTTGGTGTGTTTGTGTGTGAGTGAATGTAAGTGTGTAAAGGTGTAAGTGAGTGAGTGAGAGGGATTTGTCCCTACCTTACTTAATTATTAAACAGACCTGTTTACTCTTACAATTTTGGCATACAATGTACGATTTTAGGTGTATACATTTTATATACTGTATGTTAATTTTTTTACTTTTAAGATAATGTATTGAACGATTTTGAGAGGATATTGTACGATTTTAAGAGTTTGAAGTTAAACAGGCCTGCTTAAAGTAACAAGTGGATTACAATTAATGTTAATAAAAATTTCTTTTTTTTTAAAAAGTTGCTTAAACTGCATTTTGAACTTTGTGTTTGATTTCAGCATGGTACCTGTACCATTTACCATGTTAAAACTTGATGTTCCCTTTAAAATTCAGTTCATTTGTTGTTTTTTCCAGAAATGGATATATTCTTGGAGGTGTCATACAAACATATTTATTGGAAAAGACTCGCGTTGTTCATCAAGGCTTGGCGGAGAATAATTTCCACATTTTTTACCAGGTTTAAACTAATTAAAAAACAACTTTACCAACTCCCAGTTATTTAAATGGATGTCAGGAAAATATATATATGCGTTTTTTTTTAATGATTTGTTTTTTGAGTTATGCAAATTAATTTATTTTTTAAAGTGCTGGATTTTCTTAAGGCCCTTATTAATTATTTTTTTTCTTTCAAGTAATATTTAAGTAGTGTGCTAAAAGAAAATATAAAGTTATTCAATTGTTTTCATTGATTTAACCATTTCAAATATGTATGGTTTCCTCCTGCTCTTGCCTACAAATCCTGAAAAATGTTTTTAATATTCTTGACATCAAGCATTCCAAACATAACCGTGATATAAACCGATTTTAAACATTTTCTCAACCAGCAAAATGTCACTTTCTTTTCAGGTGTTGAGCCTTGGAGAAATGTCAACAATCCCACTGTGGCTGGAGGAGGTGAAATCTGAGGTGCTCAGATCAAAATTGGAATGTAGAGTACCTCAGCAAGGTAAGCATTGAAGCAGAAGACTTATGGGATAAAGGGGTTGTGGAGATAGTGAAGGATTACTATACAAAATATTATTGCTGAAATCTTAAATAATTCCAAAATGTCAGGTACCATTGAAAATATGACAAAAGCTTAACTGTGTATGTGTGGCAGGTGTTAAGTTCTTATTGATTATTGTCTACCTAATTTTAGAGTCTTCCTTCTCACCTTGGCAGGTTTATCTCATTTTGACTGTTAATGGTAATTAATTAGATAACATTCACTATTCAGATTTGAAGCCAATACTAGCTAAAGTCATTCTGAATTTTATCTTACAATGGCTATAGTTGATCAAATATAACACCTCTAAACAAATAAGATATTTATTTAAATCTTTTTAACAAAACCTCTTAATTTTTATTTTTCCTATTCTTTATATTTTATATTTCAGCTGAAACCTTATCAGTTCTCCAAACAGTGGAAGCTATGACTGACATTGGTGTGCCAGCTGCCAGTCAAGTGTCTATATTTAAGGTCTTTTAATATTTTAAGATATTCCTTTTTTTCTTTTCCGTTATAAATGTAATGTTTTTATGTGGGAAATCTTTCAAAATCTGCCAAGTGCTTTGTTAAGTTTCAACACTTGTTTAGACATAACTCTGGGCTAGATATGCATAAATATGCATTAATTTAAATGACTGACACCACAGTAGTAAGTCTATATAGGTTTTGTTCTTTGGCATTTTGGGGAGCAAATATTTAATAACTTTTAAAGGTCTTATCTTACTGTCTAATAAACTCTGTTTGCTAAGTTACTTCAAAGACTGTTTTAAATGTCCATTTTTATTTTTCTAAGCTTGATATAATTTTTTTAAAAAGCTCAATTTGAAAAATATATAATTTTGCATAATGTTATCTTGCCATATTTACCTAATTAAACTTATAATATATACATAATTTATATATATATTTCTCAGATTTTGTTAGCAGTATTACAGTTATCTTCACTCGGGTTCATGTCAGCTAAAGATGGAGAAGCCAGCTCAATTTCTGATGATGAAGGTAAATAATGATAGATAGCAGGGTCCTCACACAGTCGGGAAAACGGGAAATAGTCGGGATTTCCTTCAATTTTTTTCCCGGTCGTGAAAACCGGGAAATTGAGCATTCTAGTAAGGAAATTTTCAGGATAGTCGGGAATTTTTTAATTCACCATTTTAAAAAAATAAATAAATATGTGAATGGCTTCAATTATGCCTCCATGGTCATTTATCGACTGCATTTTACGGTATTAGTTTCGATTTATCTGCGCATGCGTTGAAATCGTTCTTCCGATGCCCATCTCTGATTTCAGGCTACCACACCTTGGGAAATTTCCCAAGATCTTGGGAATTCACGAACCCCATTAGGATCTGTGGAATAATTTTGAAAATCAGGCAAAACCTTGGGATATTATTAATAGGAGTAAGATTTTTTTTACACATTTCGAAAAACTCGAACCACATATGTGATAAAAATTAAAGTGAAAATAAAACAAAATAATTTTTAAAGAAACAAGGGAAAAAAACTATTGTTTAAATTCTTTTCTGGTTTTAAGTTTCAAAACCACTAATAAATAAATAAGAAATCTTTTGAAATTAAAGTTAATGTTGTGAAGTATTAAAAAGTTATTAATTAATTCAATTTTCTCTGTTTTTTACGTTGAAGATGTACAAATTACATCCAGGTGTTGAATGTTTATCAATTTGACCTTGTACAACCATATGCATTGAACAGTTTCAACAATAAATTAACTGATAATGACTCTTGAAATATAAAAGGAAATCAATATAAGCTATTAATATTATATAATTTGTTGGGGGGGGGGCGGTAGGCTTGGAAACTTTATCATTAGGCTATTACATTTTTAATGAAAAAAGCTTGAAAATCGGTCGCAATAATGTCGATAAAGCCGCATTTTATATAGTCAGGAATTTTCATTTTTCAGTTGGGAAAAAGTAAGGAATTTAGTTTTGAAAAAAAATGTGAGAACCATGAGATAGGGATCTTTTTTGTTACTTAGCATCTGGAGAGATTTGTTGCAAGCAAGGCTGCAGAGCTAGAAAAATTCAATCCAATATCTTGGTCAATAGGACCTGGTTTCTGGGTCAGTAACTAATATTTTCAAGCTGAGCTTGTTAATGATTGTAGATAAAAATGTTTTTCTATTATAAAAATTGTGTGATATAACTTGAATGTTAAATAACTGTTTTAAGTGATAGCTTTTTTAGTATCGATACAGATGACTATTAAATTGTTTTTGCATAACTTCCCAATTTTTACATTGATCATGCTCCTAATTTTGCTGAATATTATTGTTAATATTCCAGCTGTATGACTTTGTTGAGCTTTTTGATGTTAAAATATTTTTTAATATTTTAAAGAAACAAAATGTGTTCAACCCACCAGCATTCAACAAAGCAATTATTGGTATTTTAAAAAAGAAAATATTTCTGTCTATAATTTGTAATTTTTTAAAAAAAGATTCATTTGTTTTTAGGAAAATTAGTAGAACACAGTAAGGTTAAACCTGATAAAAGGAACGCAACAAAACAACGAATGTGTCGGCAGGAAGCCTTCATCAGCGAACAAACAGAAAAACGAATAAAATTATGAAAAATGTATCAAAAAATTATAATGTAGCACTAAGCTTAGAAGTAGTGTCCAAGGGGGCAGCAAAAGATTTGTGACAGAAAGTAAGTGGGAGAAAGGTTAAATAGGGAAGAGGGAAAGAAAAGAGGAGAAGTAAGTCCACTGCAATAAGTCGTGACGTGGAGGGGCGGAGCTAGGTTCAAACTGTTATCAGGTTTAACCTTACTGTGTTTTACTAATTTCCTATTGTGCTAACCTGATTGCAGTCTCCCCCATTATTACCCTCATTTGTTTTTGTTGGTTTCCTTTGTAAAAAATGTGTACCTTGCAATGGTTAAGCAGCAATAGAAAAAAAAAGGAAAGTTTACTTTCTATAGGCACACACAATAGCAACATTTTAATATGTCATTTCAGTTCGACAGGGTTGTTATTCAACTATAAATCTTATTTAGAAACATTTCCTTGAATATTTTTAAAACAGATATTGAACTCGTAAAAGACAAAATGACATCACAAATTTTAATTTTGATCTTTTCTCAGAATAGTGACCTATTTTGTTGCCCTGTTTAAAAATAATGGGAAATTTTGTGTTGTTTCAGTTAAAAAATGAAAAGGGATTTTAAACAAAAATTTTTTTAGCTGTCCAACTTTTTTTTACCATAATTTAATGTCTTTCTCATAAATTGCTCTAAGAAAATTAAAGTACCTTTATTAATTGTGGTCTTTTATTTGTTTATTTTAAATTGCTGTTGATGTTTTTGCATGTTTAGTTGTTTGAATTTTAATCTTTATGTTCCAGTATCGTCATGGGCTAAAGATGAATCTGCTCATTTGCTTGGGATCTCTTCCCAGAGTCTGCATGATGCTTTGTTGAATCGCAATATTGTCAGCGGAGCTAAGTCCCACCAAACTGTTGTCATCAAGCCGGTCACAGTGGCAGAAGCTCAAAGTCGTAGAGACACCTTAGCAATGCTGCTGTACTCCAGGTAAAGATAAGAAATGTACTTGTAATAATTTATATGCTTTTCAGTGATTCAAGTTTTAGAGTTGCATTTGGAGTCCAAAGATTAAGATTCTTCGTTGGAGCATAACATTTTCATATGCTCCATTTTAGGCATAATATGAACATACATCGAAGTATTCAGCCTACTGTGTTTTTCAGTGGTTATCAAAGTTGTCGCTGTTTTCAAATATCCTTAAATCTATAGCTTTTGGGTGACATTGATGAATGAATTGAGCTTTAAAAAGCTGATTAACCTCAAATATGTTTGTCTTTATTTGCAGAGTTTTTGATTGGTTGGTGACTTTTATCAATAAACAAATCAAGGCCCCATATTTTGACTCAAGCATAAGTAAGTTTTTTATAATTCAAAATATTTTCCAAGTGTTTGATTGTGTCACATTAAAAAAAAAATTTGTTATTATATTTTATTAAATGCCTTTTGGAAATTAAAAGATGTCATTTTTATTCAATTCTATAATTTTATTTTGTTTTTAAAATTATGGGACAACTTTTTTTGTGTGCATATGTTATCTTGTTGGTGATTTTTATAAGGGATACTTTTTTATCAATGGGGAAAATTTATTTTCTAGATTTGTTTGAAATATCCCTATAGATTGCTGTCCCCTGATTATCATCTTCATAAAAATCATCTTGTAAAGCACCTAGTACGCCATATATCATCAATAATCTCAAACCATTTTGCTCTGACTTGCCACCTCCTCAATGTCTCTCCATGCCATTCCCACCTCCTCAGACTCTTTTTAAAAGTGTTCGCACTGTCTTTGAAGGTTTGGGGAAATTAAAAATTCCATGGCCCTGAAAGTTTGGGAAAATTGACAAAAAAACATCATCATCTTTGAAAGTTTGAGATATTGATTTTTCCAAAATTTGTAAAGAAAGGAAGAAGAGGTGTCTCCTTTTAACTGACATGCGCAGTGTTCATTTCTTATAATCCTTAACCCTGCAAGAAAGAAATATGTCTCGTCATTAGATTTCTTTAAGCCAATCAAAATAATCTAACAAGTTAATGAAGAAATACAAGAAACAGAAAAACAATATCATTAATTGCGATCACTTTAAGTTTTTGAGCTACTTTCTATTTCTTGTTTTTACTTCATCTGCCTCATCTGCTGAGGAAGGCTTTTAGACGAAACGTTCTCCCTTTTTCGTCCTGTCTGTCTATTTCAAGCTTCCACATACCTATGTTCCACTATTTCCTTCACACAGCTTGAAGACAGTACTTCATTTATGGACAATTGATGGGGGCTGCCCAGTGTTGTTTTGTTTCTTATCCAATGAAATTTTTTTTTTATGAGCTGGACTTTTAATTAAATGGTGTCCCTTTCTTTTCTAGATCTATTGGACATCTATGGGTTTGAAACCTTTGATGTGAATAACTTGGAGCAGCTTTGCATCAACTATGCCAATGAAAGGCTCCAGCAGCACTACGTCACTCATTTCTTACGGGATCTCCAGGTGCAGTAACTGATGCAGTAATCTTACTTGTTTTAGGATGATTTCGTTTAGTTTTAAAAGATTTTTAAATTGATAAAATAGGAAGCTTGCAGAGGTCTCAAACTATATTTATATGATACAAGGAGAAAGAAAGCAATAAAACTCATCAAATTAAAACAGGAAAAGCTGATGGAAGGTTAATTGAATTTGCAACTTGTAAAAATATATTTTTTAAATCATTCAAGTGTTTTATTTCATTTTCAAAGACAGTTTATATTACGCTACATCCTTTTCTTTGAATGATATTTAGTCACAAAGGGGTTTCATGGGTCAACTACAGTTTTGTTTGGGGGATAGGGGGGTGTTACCTTAAAAGTTTGATGACCATACATTCTCAACAATGATTTTTTGTCCCCCAATACATCGCTGGGATCTTAGACTGAATATGAAGCTGAACACATATCCTGGACACCAGTGGTCTACAAGGACAACAAAGTATGTGTGGAGACTTTAGATGGTCCAAATGGTGTGTTTGGTGTGCTGAATGAAGTAAGTAAACAATTAAATCATTGAAAAGTTGTATTTTTTTTCTGGTATCATGATGAATTTTCCTGACTTATCTAACTCGTATAATTATTGAAAACTTTAACGTTAAATTTTATTGTGAACAAATGTGCTTTGTTTACAAATTGAGTTAAATAATACTGTACACTTGTGTGTTAATGTTTAGGAGGTTGCTTTGAACCGTAAATCTGATAACAGCTGTCTCTGTGGTCGTATTGTTGATGCCTGTAAGACTAGTGGTATTGTCAGGAAGCCCCATGCAGGAACATATGAGACAAAGTTTTATGTACGTCACTATGCTGGGGATGTCCTCTACACAGTACAGGATGCTGTTACTAAAAATAAGGTCAGCTGTCCCTTTTACATTTTGTGTTTATGTTGTGGAACACTTATGAAGTCATTTTGATTAAAATAAAAAGTTATTTGTTTTCACCGAGTTAAAAATCATGCTCAAATTTTGTACACATATATATACATATTTATATTATATATAATATATATATATATATATATAATTTTAACTCAATATTATTAAAACACAACTATATAAAAACAGGGGTGGGGGGAGCCTTTTTATGAAATTAACTAATAAGATAGAGTTATTTTAAAAGATGAGATAACTTGTAATTGTTCACTATCACAACAATATTAATAAACTATTGGTTTTTGATAAATTAATTTTTTTCCTCAGGATAATATACCATCAGAATTGATATCTCTCATGGCTCGTAGCAGTGACAATTTCACATTAAATCTCTTCAATGACATGGAATATGCACACACTGAGCAATCTCTTACACCAACCAAAACAAAGAAGAAAATCTCTGTCCTCACCAAATTCAAGGTATATTTTAATATGTTTACTAAGTTGTAGCTTTGTTTTTATACATGGCTGTTATTGCCTAATCAAAGGCATATCTCATATGCCCAAATTGCTGCAATTAAATTTAAAAAATAATAACATTTCAATAAATATTATTACTTCAGTGAGCTCATATGTACTTGTTTTTGCAAAGCCAATAGCATCTCAGAACTATTGACATGCTTTATTCCCAATACTTATGTGTCACTGTTTCCATGCTGTTTTTTAAAAATGTTCTAAACTCTTTTTTTTATATATATATTAGGGCTGAGAATTTTACATTTTAATGTGGCATACCTATTTATTAAGTCATTTTTGTGGTATATTTTTTCCAAGAGTTCTCTAGACAGCCTTATGTCTAGTTTAGAAAGATCTGATGTCCACTTCATTCGTTGTATCAAGCCCAACAATTTTAACAAGCCAGCCTATTTTGATAGAGCCTACGCACTCCAACAACTCAGAGCTTGTGGGACGATTGAGACAGTGGATATATGTCGTTTGGGCTATCCTGCCAGGTATTTGATACATAAATTTTGTTCTCTCCAGATGCTAATGCTTTTATGGTAGGACTAACATAAATGTATCAAGCATTTTTTATGCTGAACTTACCTTATATTAATAAAAAATAAAAATTATCACAAAATCGTATAGAATATAACTAAATAAAATTATAGTTATTAAAAAAATAAGCCGATTTGAAACAATGTCTGGAGACAAATAATTCAACGATTTTATTTGTTTTCTATGTTCACCACATGGAACATGTTCTCTTTATTTGGACAATTAAAATATAATCATTTAAATTAACCTTCATGCATATTAAGGTACTGAATTCCTTTTTTAATGTATTGTATCTCTGCAAAAAAATTTAAGAGTATGCATTTATTTTCATATTTGTGTAATTTCTCTCCATCTCCTGAATCACAACTGGTATAAACCCTGTAAGTTATGATTGATGTGTAATTCAGTGTGCAGTCTGAGTAGATACATTTTATTTTCACATTGTTTCAACCTTACAATTTCTACTTCTCTTTTTGGACAGGATGACATATCAAGATTTTGTGCAACGCTATGGATTCTTTATGAAACTCAACGGCTCCAGGCTGCTATCCGGCTTGCTGAATGACCGGCCTCTGTGTGACGATGAGGACAAAGAGAATGGAGAGTCTTTTTGTGAGAAAATAGAATCCCAGATGGCCAGCCATGACAGACACACACATTCCATCAAATACAAAAAGTTCAGAAGAAAATCAGGTGAGACTCTCCTTACATGATTAGGGGAAAATGAAATGTGATTAATGACAGTTTGTAAGTTAAACTAATTTAATTAGGTTAATCAAGTTTGTAATTATTGATTGCTGGTCTAAAATGTTTAAAAAATCAACAACAAAAAAATAATCAATGACATTAAATGGGGAGCAAGCACTAACTTCTGTTTCTATTTGTAATTTTTACAAAAAATATATGGATATACATGTGATGGATAACGTATTTTACGGACTATTTGACACACTTTTTTCTTCGAAAAATTGCCTTTAAAATTCAGGTGTGTCTTATACTCAAAATTAATATAAATGTTTTTTTTTTAAATTTTTTTAAAAATTAAGGTGCATCTTATAGTCCGTAGCTTCTTATAGCCCGTAAAATACGACAATCTAAAAATCTGGAGTATAAAGATTTACCAACCTATTTGTATTGTTGCTTATTTACAGACACAGATCATCCATGTAGGAGGTGGGCTTGTATCCTCATGAAAGTTTTTTCACCAGAGGAATTACATAACTGCCATTTGCAGTTTGGGATGTTTAAGATCTTTCTCACACAGAAACAGGTAAGACAGGAACCATGAACTAATTAATTTGAAAATATCTTTTTTTTCCCCCCTCTTTTAAATTTACACGGGAGAAAAAAGTTAGATTAGACTGTGGGTAAATATTGTGCTCAGAGTATCTTAGACAATATAACATTTGTTTGCAAGTTTTAATTAAGGCTCTATAAAAGAATTGCAAGGCTAAAATTTTGTTTGTTTTATACCAAGACAAAGAATTGTCACAATTATTTTATCATATAAATTTTTTTGTTCAGTGGGAAATGAGAGATGATTTTTTTTTATGGGATTATTTCTAACAGTGTGCACTTGACGGCAGTTAATCTTTTAAAGATTCTTTTTTTTCTTTTAACATGTAAGACACTTAAATTCTTTTTTGGGTAATTAAAATTCAGCATGGCCATCTTACTAATAATATTTACTCTAAACATTTAATGATGCTGGTTGTACTTTGGAGAACAGACACTTTCAATTAAGGGGCTGTGCACATATTATATTACACAAAAATTAGACCTTTTTTTTTTACCCACCCCTTATAAAGTTACAGACATTTCCATTGACCACCACCCCGTTATAGAAATATAACATTTCTAGAAAAACTACTCTCTCTCTTTCATGAACAGATCAATAAATAGGCTATTTATTCTAAGCTAAAAAAACAATTAATTTTTTTAATAATCTAGCCTATTTTGGAAATTTGAAAAGCAGAAATTTAGCAAAAAAATAATTAACATAAAAAAATAGAAAAAGAATTGATTTATAAAATTGCTCTCTATCACCACCACCCCATATAAAACAATATTACAAAAGGATAAACCACCCCCTTTGTGTTGTGTATTTAATATGTGCATGTTCCCTAAACATATTGAATTATTGTTTTCTGTCTACTTTTTACTGGTACATTTTGTTTTCAATTTACTTCTTGGTGTTTGACAATTAGACAGACCGCTTGGAACACACACGTGCCATTATCATCAGCAAACTGGTGTCTGAAGCTCAGGCTGCATGGAGAGGCTTTGTCGGGAGGCGACGCTTCTCACAGATGAAGGCAGCCGTTTTGAAAATCCAAGCCGGATGGAGGACAATCACTGAGATGAGGAGACTAAATGCAATTAGACGTGGTGCCTGCAGGATTCAGAAATGCTGGAAGGTTTATAAATTGCTGTGCAGAATGAAAAGAGTTGCATCATCAGCAAGGATAATCAAAAGAAGTGAGCTTATACAGTTTATTCTTTTAATAAGAGAAACTTTTGTCTTGATCTTGAAAGTTAAACATTTTCATTGAAAGCAATAAGCCAAGTCCAACCCAACTTAAGCACTCTAATGTTTTCCCAAGAAAGCTGTTTTCCTGAGTATGAATGTCTTACAAGTCTGTTGTTTCGTTTACTTAGTGGAGTGTTTTGGATGTGAGGCACTTAACCGGTGCTTGGGTTAAGATGGCCAAATTATGGATTTTTATACACTGGTTAAATATTGGGGTCAGATGTGAAGGAATATGAAAGTCTTTCAATTATTTATTTTATCTCAAGTGATAATATTAAAAAGAAATGGGTAGGTATTTATTACCTAAACACTTAGGTGTGGTGAAAGCCAAAAAATTTTTCCAAAGTACACCTTACAGGCAATTTTCACTGCACAGTTTTTTTATCCCTCTTAAACTAACCAGATGTTTTAAGGATCATATATAGTCATTTGGTGGTTTCAGTCTTATCTGAATGACATTCCATGACTCCCTTTAATTGTCCATGACTAATATTGTTTTTACTCAAATTAAATTCTCATGTTCTATAGCAAGGGTCGGGAACCTATGGCTCACGAGCCAGATGTGGCTCTATTAATGGCTGCATCTGGCTCGCAGACAAATGTTCGAATATAAAAAAAAAATTCTTTAGACTCCTTTGATCTACATATTAATTGCATATCAATATATTCATTCTACAAATGAGCTAAAGTCTACTGCAGCTCAGCATCAGAAGCATTAGTGTTGAAATCACACAAAATGCACTCTAAGCTAATAATTTATAGATAAAAAAACATAAGAGCTGTCAAAATGGATTTATAAAAAAAAGATTATCATTCTTAATACCAATTTAATAATTCAAAATTTTTTGTTGAAGCTTTAACTAAATGGATAAGGAGACAAAAATTCAGAAAAGCCTTACGTGATCTAAAAAGGCAAAAACAGGAGCAAAAACTTGATGAAAGTCTCTTTATGGAGGATGTATCTCAAAACTGTTTAACACACCTGTGGTCAGACTCAGCCGCTGGTGATGCCCAGGTATGACCAGTGATAATTTAATTTATGTTAGCTACCTGTTCACATTTAATTCTGTTTTTTCCCCCTTTTGTATAATTTTACTTGTTTAAAAAAAAAATTATGAAAATTAGTGTCTTCTCCTCTTTTAACGGTTTTATCTATTCAACTCCAGCATTTTCAATCAATGTTGATCACTTTTAAATTTTCTTGTGGAGCTATTTGAGATATGACTTATTAGGAAACATTAAACCAGGCTATCATGGTGTGCTCCCCGTCAATGTAAATTTGCTTTAAATAACAAAACTTTTCCTTTTCTTAAAAATAGTTTTTCCATGAACAGATCAACAACTTTGAAGAGACACTGGGAACAACAGATGGTGATATGACAGACAACAAGCTCATTGGGGACCTGGATGACACTCTCAGCATTTGCTCGGATGATTCAGGTGTGATGATCAAAGATGATCTTCAGTCATTGACAGGGGACGTAGCAGAGGCCCCTCCAGTGAAAAAACAGAAGCTGACAGTAAGAAGAGATCTGAATATCGGGAATGGTATAATCACCTGTCGGCGACTTTCAAAAGTAAGTTGGCAAATGCTATTTGTTACTTGGATCTTGAATAGTGCAATGGCTCTATTTCTACTGTAAATGTAATCTGTCTGCCCCTTAGTATAAATGGAAAATGTTAAGAAAACCTATTCCAAATAACTAAAAGGGTTGTTTTCAAGAGCTCACTTAAATGCACTGAAAGTATGGATTGATTATTCACAAATGTCTTTGAAAATTGTGTTACTTGTGAAAGTGGTGGCGGCTTCAAGGGTGTTTAATTAGTCAACACCTGACAAGATAATCTTTAAAAATGAAAAAAAAAAAAAGATTTCTTAATTCAGCCGTGAAAAACAAATTTAGCAGAAACTAGGAATCAATTAAGCGGGAAAAAAAAAGAATCTATTATAATTGAAAAAGCTGCTGTAGTCAAAGGGTTAATTAATGCCTTTGTAAATCATCTTAGACACAGTTTGGGATCAATGACATTCAGTTTTATTTTTATTTTCACAGCCTGGATTACGTTTTCATGTTCGAAAGAGTGTTCTCAAATATGGTCACCGTGTCCACCATTCAGAACTGGTTCACGGCATGGCAGACGCCTTAGAACAAAATCTCTTAGATGTTCAGTGTCCATGTAATAGTTACCCATAGCAGCATGAGCACCTGCAGTAGCAGCCCATCGAGGAAAGGGAGAATTTTAAAAAAAAAAAGATATCTTATATTATTTAACTACATTTGTGCTTTCAAGCTTTAAAAAGCTAATGTAAATGAACTATACACTATACCTGTGAATTTAAGCTGTGACAATGGATTTTTTTTTTTTCAATTTACATATCTTATGTGCGGTACTGAACCTCATTTTAGTTTCTATAACAAGTTTACTCAAGGAGGTTGTTTGGTATTTTTCAAGTTTGCAAACCTTCTTCCTAGTAGGTTGTCATGTGAATATAAAATCTCATGAACGTATTACCAATTTCATGAATTGTTGTGAAGTATCTGAAGAAATGTGATAATAAGAAGAATGTATAGTTGAAAAGAATGTAACCTGAAAATTTGCTTTTGCTTTAATCAAAATGTAAATATTACATTTGCTCATTGTAACATCATTCCTTTTTATTTCTGCCTAACCACTTGTTCTAGATCAGAGAAAGGAAACCTTTCTTTGGTCAGGCTTGTCCCCTCAGCTCTGGGTAGCAGGCCATGACCACTTATTGTCTAGAGAAGGTTTCAAGTAGGGATTCCAAGGCTAAATCATGCCTTTAATTATCTGGCCCCAGTGATTATATTATTTTATCTAGGTTCTTACCCTTGCCATTACTTATGGGACTCTCATTCAATGATATTGATTGTCATCTAATGCAATGCAAATTGGACCAGCGTGTAAAGGAATATAAAAAATAAAAAAACAGATAGTCTTGGTACCGGTACTGGAATTTAGAACTGACCAGTTCCACATGATTTCAATCTCTGATGTGGCATTTCATTCCAAGAATTTTTTGACATGATTAATATAATTATTGCAGGTGGTGAGATGACATGGCTGCGGAAGATAATGGGAAGATTTTGATGCTAATCTCAATCCTCCCACAGGTTGACACTTTTTTCTGTAAGGGTTTCCTCCCTTAGCCCTATGTCAATCATGAATGTGAGTCTGGCTCCCTATGTCAATCATGACTGTGAGTCTGGCTCCCTATGTCAGTCATGACTGTGAGTCTGGCTCCCTATGTCAGTCATGACTGTGAGTCTGGCTCCCTATGTCAGTCATGACTGTGAGTCTGGCTCCCTATGTCAATCTTGACTGTGAGTCTGTTTATCACATGAACAGTGGTGGAGGAACAGGAGTAAGTTCCAACCCCCGCTGAGAAGCCCTTTCACTCAGTGAAATATCCTCTTCAACACCAGGCACAGAAGCATTGCAAATCCCATCTACATGCATAAGAGCCAGAATGGTCAATAAATTGGTTGTGAGCTCTTAATATATAGCAGAAGAAGAAAAAATGCTGAAGAGGACTGTCAGACAGTTCAACATCACTTAGAAGACTTTATCGTATGGTATATTTTTTATTCCTATAAACCAAAATGAACCTGCACACCCTTAAAAAAAAAGTATTATTCCAAGGTGTTTTTTCTTTACTTCACTGCCATTAACTTAAAACAAAATTTGTTTTAAAAGTGAAAAAAAAATTTGTTTACTACAACCAAGTTGTTTATCAGTGGTTCCCATCATTGTGCTGAAACTACACCCCCAACTGTCTTTAGCTAATGAGGTGCTATGAAATAATAAACACAACTTACCCAACTTGTTTCATACAAGAAGTTACCATGAGAAAACTGGCTTTTTGTTTTTTGTTTTTTTTTAAGTACCCGCTACCACCAGTACCTAACAATTTCTTAAAACTTTTTTCAAGAAAAAAATAATTAAATGGTGAAGATATCTTTCTTTTAATGGAATTGTAAAATGTGTGTAATTATTTTAAAATAATATCAGTTAAAAGTTATAGTTGTACGTTACTGGCAAGATGAATTTATTTATTAGTATTAGTTTGACACATTACTTAGATTTGTATATTTGGAAGATCACAGAAAATGACTCATTTGTAATTAAATAAAATTGCCTTATGTCACAGGTTCTTTTCTTTTTTTTTTTCTTTGGTAAAAATTTAATTTCTATTTTCTGCCATATGATTCATGTGATCTATTCATTTGTGTAATGTTTCCCAATAAGCCAAGGGCTGTATAGCTAATTATGTTGATATTTCACCGATATATCTTGCTAGAAATAGAATCGAGCCAGCACATAACAAGCCTTCTGGTGTTAGTGCTCGGCAATGACAAGAAATTCAAAACTTAATCACTCGGCTGACCTACTAAAGAATGCATCTTCAAATCAACCATTGTTCAGCATACATTTTTGTTCCAGTTAACCCAACATTAATCAAATGTAAGTCTGTTTTAGATTTTGGCATGTTTCAGGTTAGGGTGCTGGGTAATATACCAATGGCTAATTTTATCATTGCTGGAGCATACACTTGTACCGGAGCAAAGTCCACATTAGTGAAGCTGTCATTGGCTTCACTTATGTAAGCACTGGATAAAAAAGGGTGGGGGCAGTTGTAAAATAACTACACCACTGGAACTTGGGTGCCATATCATTCCCTTTAAAGTTTTTTTTCCCCAAACGGGTTTTCGTAAAGGACGTACTCGTAAAATGTGCATCTTTTCCACACTTGACCACTCCACCCCCATTAGGGTTGCAGACGTCTGCATACTGCGAACTCCCATGAAGAATAAGTATAATAAATATTAAAAGCAAAAAGTCACATGATTTAAAAGTCACATGATTTACACTTCTAAATAAGTCTGGCAAGGGGCCATCAATTTTTACGTAAGCACTGAGAGAGGAGGGAGTTGTTTATGGCCGTGCAGTTGGGAAGACGGGGCGGTTTGACAAAAAGCACATGCATTTATGCACACATTTTGCAATAACCATCCAGAAATTATGACACTCTCTAATAATAATATGAAAACTGGTGAAATCCATGGTGTTTCGTTATTTTTAAAAGTCTAAAAAGAAAATACCAAAGCAATGTTTTTTTTTTATTTATCCTCATACTGTTGATTTGTGTTAACACTCGATAGATAATATTACAAGAGTATTAGACGCAAGTACAGAACGTACAGATATAGAATTTATGATTAATTTAAAGTCTAATTATATTCTGTAAAATCTACTTTCAAACTTGTTCCTATTTACATGCGAGTTATGTAGCTGTAATAAAATGGGATCGGCAGGCACATTTTTTTTTAAAAAACCATTGCGACACCGGTGGGAAGGGGGGGGGGGGGGGCCTGTATTCTTAAATGTGTATTCATAATTCTGTAAGGATAGCTTCCCTTTTTGGACAGAACATTATATCACGATTGTAATTAGCGGGTACCACTCTCAGAACTCAACTTAAACTTACTTCGTCTCTTGTGTTTTATTCATCTCTATCTTATCTGCTTGTAAATAACTCAGTTTTGAGAGGTCATAGGTCTTAAAAAGTTACTCACAAGTCACTGTCTTCACTGATGATTTTATCTCCTTCAAAGTCCAAGCACTCGACGGTTAAATCAAAGGCGACAAAGGCTCTCAATCTTTTTATTGAAATGGACATGAAATAATGTATTTATATTGCGGCCGGGATCGTTCACCCAATGTACATGTCATGTTCTTTTTCAGTTTAATTTAATTAACCGCCTTTAACACACACACACAAATCGGACCGTTGCTGGTACACGGCTCACCGCTTCGAAAAGCTACAAGCAATCGAAGTTAAGAAAATTCATGTTAACCATTTAATCGCTACACGTGTGGCTGATCTCGTGTGGTTCATCTCGTGTGGCTGATCTCACTACTAAGCTAACAAAGCAGCTGATGCGGTGAAAGGGGTTACGAGCTAAAACTAAAAGGTCCCCCACCTCATGCATTGGCGAGTCGTGCTGTTCTCGCTTGCTTTCTTGCACCACCAAAATTATTTGCAACAAGAGCTTAACACATTTTTATGATCTATTAGTTCTTCAAACTACTTTAAATGGTGAAATATGTTAAGCTTTAAAACGATGGCTGCCGCGGATTCTGTAGTCGTCTCCTAACTTGAATTGTAATGACATTTGTCAAAAATTGGCATTTGTAAATAACTTATGTGGTCGTAAGTGAAATAATTTAATGTAGATGTCTTGTGTTCAAATTGTTTTATTTATGTGCTGAAAATGTACAATGACAATGCAATTTTTAAAAAAAAAACATTTCCATTTGTTTGGATCAATAAAAGAATCTTATCTTTAATTTAATTTCAAATATATAAATATAATTTTAGCTATTTAAAAAAAATGCATTGTCTGTTAAAAAATAATAATTTTAGTTTGGAATTCTGTGAGGTCTGAGTACGGTTCCTAACCACTCTGTCACTGGCTTAACTTATTGCCACCAACCGCCCCCCTTTTTTTTCCTACGCCACTGCCCGCTTCTTTCAACAACACACACTCAAAACATATAAAGGTGTAGCCATGCAGGCATGGGGATAACACTCCGGGCTGTTGAAAAAAGGCCGATACTTTTTTTTAGTGAACAAATATGTAGACCTATAGAAACATAATATGTAGGCCTTTACTCGTGTTATTCCCCCACCCCACCTCCCCCACCCCACCTCCCCCCCCCCTTTTTTTTTTCTTTCTTCGTTTTGGTTCCCTCCAGGAAATCATTTCCGGATATGCCACCGGTGGAAATTACGGCAACAGTGTAAGCTTCTGGTATAGCTTTATATAAACCTAGTTTTAGCTCACACTATGGTAACGCCACGTGTACAATAATCACGGTGTTTTTTTTTCTTTTACCCCACCCTTCTTTAATGAGCGATCAATGAGCTCCTCCTTTCTTCATCCCGATTTTACAAACACAACGCAATAGTTGTTATGGCTCAATTACCACGTTTAACATGGTCGTCTCCGGTATAATTGCCCCACTTCCCACCACACCCCACCCCCAACACGCTCCCTGCAAATGGTGCAATTAAACTATTAAACAGGAAAATTGACATCGGCGCAGAGTTCTCTGTGCAGTGCTGGTTTTGCGACTGAGTGATGTCTGTCTTGGTCTTGTAGTCGGACAAAATAGTTCTGCAGATTGAGTGATGTCTATCTTGGTCTTGTAGTCGGACAAAATAGTTCTGCAAGCAGTGTTTCTTTCAGACAATTTTTTCCCGGGGGAAAAAAAAAAGGGGGGGGGGGGATTTCACATTTTCGGGTGAAAAGTTTATATCATTTTGTGAAGAAATAGAAATGGAAAACATATTGACAATGTTTGATAGTAAGAACTCATTCACGTGTTTGGAATATATGCCCTTTATCCCATAATGTTCCGAGTAGGCCTATAGGTCGCACTTTTTTCACCATAGCCATAATGTAAGTCTTTAAACTGGGGATGTTGCAAAAAAGAATATACCGAGCGTAGCTATATTTCCTTGTTTCCGCCATTTAACAAGTTTTAACGGGTGAAAGGTACCATTTACAATTCTTTATGAGCCCGTTATAAAAAATGACCGTACCATTTTTAAAAAATAAAATAAATTATTTTTAACACTTTTTCCGAAAAAGGTGTGTGGGGGGGGGGGGCACTTGACTTGCTCCGATATACGTGAACAACCAGAAGTAGAGGTATGGGCGTATAATCAGGAGCGGCCTATTTTAAAACAAAAACAAAGGCATTAAGAATGAAATGCTGTATCTAGATTTCCCCTAAACATATCCGGATCATCAAATGTATCTAGCGTAGCGATATTTCATTCATCATTCGCTCCAATATTTCACTAATTTTAAGCGTCGAAGGAACCCTTTAGACAAATTAAAAAATTCCCCACTCCCCCAGCCGAGAGATTTACCTGAAAGAAATACTGTTTAATTTACCATAAAAAAGGATACTTGGTGCATTGAAATAATATGCTCCAGCCAACAATAAACTGTGTGACACATTGCGCATTCTATCACTATTTTTCTTTGCAGCTTTCATGAGGACTAAAATGATGAAATAAATCATATCGAGATATTGGTACAGAGAGTTCATTCACTCATATCACTGTGAGTGTGTGTGTGGGATGGTAGGAGAAAACCGTATACTTATAAAGGCAAGCTCGATGCGATGGACTTGCGAACCAAACTATTCTTAATAAATCCTACATTACTTGACTTACAAAATCGCAAACATTAAGTACATTGAAAGTTTGTATCGAGTCCTCTGTGAAAAACAAACAAACAAACAAACGCACATAATGTATCATTTCGACAAACAAAAAACAAAAAAAACACTTTTTTTTTAAGGAAATCATTGACGAAATAAAATTGTGCCAAATCAACTCTTGATTTACCGTACTCTAAGAATAGGTTTGATTAAATTATGGTCAATGGGGTAGGGATGTTGCTATGGTTAGTGTCGCTTGGGGCAGGCCAAGATTTTTGTCGCACATACCCCGAAAAAAACTGCAGTTTTCCGAAAATGCTGCCCCTCCATATAAAGAAAAAGTTCACACGGGGCGGACCGCTCGCTCTGCCCTCTCCTACACCACTGCAGCTGGGTGTTTTTTTTCCAAAGATTATTAATGCATATCATTAGTTAATTCAAGCTCTTGCATCAGGATACGGGCATTTGCATGGAATCGCCAAGAATGATCTCTAGGCTAATGTGCAGACCTGTAGTTAATGCACTAGTAAATGTGCCGGACTTAATTATGGAGACTCTTTAATACATTCAACTGCTTCATGCGTTATCTTATGCATACAAACTTGGTGGCAGTTTAGTACACTGCTAGGTAGGTAGGCTTAGTGCCACTCGGCCTGGGACGGGCAAATATCTTTGCTCCCAAACCTCAAAGAAAAATATAACACCGGCAGTTGGTCTAAAATGCTGCCCCTCAAAATAAAGAAAAAAGAGCCACTCGGGCCGGACAACCCCTTTACTCCCACTCCTACTCTACTGACTTGTTGACGTTCAACAATATCTTTTTCAGTTCAGGATATTTAGCTTTTGCTCATCATAATAATCTTGTAACAATCTGCCATCTGGAGAAATTACTTTTAAACAAATACAAATTATAAAACCTTTCTTCTCCCCCCACCCCCGACTCAAACAAAATAAGAATACAATACAATTTTAAAAATGTTTTTGAAAGTTTTCATTATTACATAGTTTTGAGATTTTATGGAGTGTCATTAAAATTGAAGAAACGCTAAAGAGTTACAGCTGACATATCTTAACACACAGCGTCAAAGATCAATAAACAGGAAATGAAGTTGTTTCCCTTCAGGGAAGGCGCATGCGCAATGATACGTTGATCAGAAAAGTCTGGAAGTAAACAAGATGGGATAGAAAATCTGGGCAAGAGATCTGTATGTAATTACCAAGTATAATCAATAGCTAAGTCTTTTGTCATGTACCGTGTATAAAATATACACTTTTCGAACTAATTTAATAAGTCTCAACATATTATAACAATGAGTGCTGAAGCGTCATCCTCATCACCACAGTCTCAGACCGAGGGCGATAAAAAATCTCCGAATGATGATGATCAACACGGGACATATGAATGCAACATCTGCCTCGAAACCGCAAATGACCCCGTTGTTAGTATGTGTGGCCACTTGTTCTGGTAAGTACACGCATATAAGTATGTTTATAATTTTAGGTATATTAAAAAAATATTTTCTCTTTACGCCTTTAAATTTTATTTATTAAATTACCAATTACTGTTAAGTAGATACTTTGGTAAAAAATTCAACAATTTTTGTAAAATAAACCAATGGCACAGTTGAATAGAGCTAATTTTTAACAGAATTATAACACCAAAATCATATTTTTAGCTGTTGTAGTTTAAAGTTATGAATTTTTAAAGTACGACTTAGTTTGTCATTTTTTAACATGGACAGCATCACCACATTCTGTGACCCAATTCTGCTGTTCGCGTCACGAGCTAAATAACTCTTGTTTTAATGATAATTTTATACGACTTTTATTTTCAGAACTAATGCTGTATTAAAAAATAATGTTATACAATTATAATTTATCTAACTATGCACTTTGTATACCAGTAAATTTAATATAATGAATGTATTAATATAAGGCTTTTCTGTTTACCAAATCTACAGCGTCCATTATACCACTATAAGTATAAGCCAAGCTATATAGTCTATACTATATAAGGCAATGCATCCCCTAAAATACTGTTTGGGATCTACTTATTTTGAACTTTCAACTTTGGCACATGACTAATTAATTAAAACTTTCTCTGACCAATTGTTGAATAGTTTTGCACACGGCAAACTCTTATGAATGAAACTCTGAGGTAGTACTGCCATTATGCAAGGGCTGTGAATGGTTGCCCATGACGACCTTTTGCACACGGAGAATTCTGATAGTAGTGATAGCTAATAATATGGACTCTACCTGGTTTTTAAAACTCAAATTAAAACCTTCCAGTTTAAATCTCTTTCAAATGCATTCTGAAACACAAGTTATCAAATATTTTGAAGTATATAGTGGTAATAATTGAATATTTCCTAAGCTAACTATCGGCGTCTTCCGCCATTTAAAAGGGGGCGTGATCACTAATCCAAAATGGCCTGGGCGACCTGTGCATAATGAGGTCAACGTTAGAGAGAATTGAGAAAATGTGATGTGAGCTAGCGCAATGAAATTTTGCACACATATACTTCAATATATTATGCAGACCTACATTTAATATGAAAAACCTACCCTGAATATTTAGACCGAATTTTTTAATGCAAAGATGCCTTATATTAACATATGATTTTCCTCACTTAAAGTTGTTTGAATGAAAAAAATAACTTAATAGGAATGTAGGTCAACATTTCTCCTAACGTGAATGGGCAGAGTTTGACCTTAATTATGGACCAGAAGGACGCCTGATTTATTCTAATTACATGCACATAAAAAATTAAAAACTCGGATTTCATTGCGCCGACCTCCGTTTCCGATACAAATTTTATAGGAGTGTCCCTTGCTTCGGCGAAGTACCTACTGTTAAGTGATGCCATTATCATTAATGATTAATGCCATTATAATAGATACTTCGGTAAAGCAAGGGAGACTACTAAAAATTTTGGCTAATTGCTATCTGTGGTCCCTCATTGGGAGTCACTGCCCTTTGTTTGGGATAGATTTAGGGTGAGCGATAGAGGTACCAGTAGCGTGCAATTACCAAAATTTTGTATGGGAAATGGGCGTTGGCGCGCAAAAATCTGTGTTTTTAATTTGTTGATGTTGGTGCAATTTCATTCATTAAATAATTACTATATCCCACAATTGTGTTCCTTTTCCGGCCTTACGCTTTAGAGGACATCTTGGCCTACATTTTAATCAATCTCTTTTTTATTTACAATCGGTTAATATTTGAGAAAATCCTTGTTGAATATAAGGCAACTTTCATCATTAATATAAGTCAAAGTACAAAATATATAATTTTCATATTTATTATGCATCTCGGGCATACATTGATCTAACAGTATGCCAAGTTTCAAAGCGACATGTCCTTTACAAGAGACGCCATGGTTCCCCCCATGAGCAGTATACTATGTAATGTAGGTCGCACTACCCAAATTCGCTAGGGTGTGACCACGCACCCTTTTCAATGGCGGAAGATGACAATACTCAACAAATATTCAATTATTATCACTATTTACATCAAAATATTTGGAAAACTTATAGTTTCGAGTGAACTTAAAAGTCTTATAAACAAGAATATCATAATTTGAGGTTTAAAAACCCGGTAAAGTCCATATTATAAATGATCACAATTTGCCGTGTGCAAAACTTTGTTCTGGGTCGTGACTGGGCAGCCATTCACACAGCCACTTGCATTTGCATAATGTAATTAATGGCTATACCGTAATACTATTTCATTCATAAGAGTTGGCAGTGTGCAAAAACTATTAAACCATTGGTCAGAGAGAGATTTAATTAATTATTCATGTGCCAAAGTTGAAAGATTAAAATAAGTCGACCCTAAACAGTATTTTAATAATAAGGGGATGCGTTGCCTTATATAAACTATATAGTCATTGCGCATGACGCGATCAGCGGAATGAGGTCACAAGATGTGGAGGTTTCGTCCATAGTAAAAAATGACAAACTAAGTCGTACTTTAAAAATTCATAACTTTAAAACTACAACAGCTAAAAATATGGTTTTGGTGTTATAATTCTGTTAAAAATTAGCTCTATTCAACTATGCCATTGCTTTATTTTTAAAAAAATTTTGAATTTTTTTATTAAAGTACCTACATTATAATCATTATTAATTATCATTGATTGATGATGTCAATTGACAATTCAATGATTATTATCTGATTATCAAAGTAGTATTAGTATAGTATAATATTAATAGAGCAAACTTTATACAAAAATGGAACCAAAATCAACTTTCTATCTTTAGTAGTTTCTGAGCTTTGAATTTTCAAAGTACTACTTCGTTTGTCCATTTTTAACATGGACCTCATCTCCACATTCTGTGACTCAATTCCGCTGTTCGCGTCGCGAGCTATAATATAACTCTCAATTTAATGATAATTTTATTCAACTTTTATTTTCAGAATTAATGCTGTATTTAAAATAATTTTAATAATGTTATACAATTGTATATAAATTGTGACTTACCTATTTACTATGCTCAGTAAATTTAATATAATGAATTAATATATGATATATGGCTTTTCTGTTTACCAAATCTACAGCTTCCATTATACCGGTTATACTATAATATAGTCTGTATAAGGCAACACATCCCCTTATTACTAAAAATACTGTTTGGAGGACTACTTATTTTGAACTTTCAACTTTGGCACATTAATTAAAGCTTTCCCAGCAAACTCTTATGAATGAAACTCTGAGATAGTACTATGGTTATGCAAGTGGCTGTGAATGGTTGCCCATGACGACGTTTTGCACACGGAAAATTATGATCATTTATAATATGGACTCTACCGGATTTTTAAAGCTCAAATTAAAATCTTCCAGTTGAAATGAAATATCTTCAAAATTCATTCTGAAACACAAGTTATCAAATATTTTGATGTATATAGTGGTAATAATTGAATATTTCCTAAGATAAGTATCAGCATCTTTCGCCATTTAAAAGGGCACGTTGGCACTAATCCAAAATATCCAAAATGACCTTTGCATAATCAGGTCTACATTGAGGAGAATTGTGAACATTTTTCTTGAGCTAGAGCAATGAAATTTTGCAAACATATACCTCAATATATTGTGCTGACATGCAATTAGTATGAAAGACATACTTTTAATATTTTGATAAAATTTGTGTATTGAAAGATGCCTTATATTGACATACGATTTCCCCCACTTAAAGTTGATATAAAGAACAAAAAACTCAATGGCAATGTAGGTCAACATGTCTTCTAATGTGAAAGGGCGGAGTTAGACCTTAATTATGGGCCAAAAGGACTCATGTATTATTAAAATTACAATCACAGAAAAAAATTTAAATGCCCTTTAAATGGTTTATAATATTAAACCAACTATAGTTGGAAAGTTGAAAAGTTCTACTTTCTTTTCCTTTTTTATGAAAACGAAATACATTGAGAAACATGTGAGATACATATTTTTGACAGTCATTGAAATCATGGCATTCAGAAAGTTTGGTTTAGCCTGAACGTCAAATGTTTCAAACAGTACTAATGAAAGTGATAGTGATTCACATGAAAATAATAATTAGAAATGGATTAGGAGAAACACATAATAATAGTGATATTGAAAATGAGAGCTCAGATGGGGATTTGGTAGGTGACGATAGTGATAATGAAGCTACTAAAACCTAGTCTTTTCCCCTTGTAGTGCTACTCTCATCCTAGTGTAAATTACATGTTTACACCAGGAGTTGGGCCTAATGTTGACAATCTAAATATTGATTATCAGCCTCAACCAGTGGAGTTTTTAAAATTATTTTTTTCATGATGATTTTCTTGAAATTATTGCTGATCAGACCAGTTTGTTTGTCACTCACAGAAATGGGAACAAATTCATTCCTTTTCACTGTCAGTGACATTCAAACCTTTGAAAATCCTGTGCTACGACTTGCTAGAACAGGAGGCACTGGCCCAAAGGACTGAAAAGGAAAAATTAATGAAAACCAGTATGAAATGAGGCAGTCTGGTTGTATGTTCGTAGTGAGACATATTTGCCATCTCCATGCTCTCAACCAACACTTCATTACACTGGACAAAAGATGACCCTTTTGATAAACAGATCCCTCAATCTGTTCTGATGTAGAATACCAATTATGGTGGTGTGGACAGACATGTTCAGCTAAGATCATACTACCCTATTGGCAGAACAAGCTACAAGTCTATGGTTTTTAGTTGAGGTGGCGGTGCTGAATGTGTTAATTTTATACAAGAATATGCTATGCCCCCCTGACATCAAAGCCATTGTCCCATTTTCATTTTCATATGGATACTGCCTGTAGCCTTATGAAAGGTGCTACAGAAAGAAGACAGGTGGGGGTCCCTGTTGCTGGTGGTTGGCTGCTACTGGAACTTCTTTGGAACATCACAGGATTCGGCTTCCAGGTTGTAAAAAAACAGTTTCCAGTGTCGTTAGAAAAACATCTCTAATGAGTCAAGCAAAAGACCTGAAACTGTTTGGATGTGTGTTGTGTAGACATCTTATAACACACACCTTTTTTTTTTTTTTTTTACAAACATAATGCAGCAACACACCTTTGTGATGAGCTGCGTTTTGCTCAGTTCCATGCAAAACTTAACCAAGGAACTGGTTTAACAATAAAAGTAAAGAAATTATTCTGTAAAATGGAATTTTTGGCATATTTTTCAAATTTTTTAATTTTATAACCTTTTAACACACCCACATATTTAGTATCATCAGATGGATACTTCATTCCTCTATATAATGATTTCTTTTTCACTTCAATTGGTTTTAAATTGCTGAGATGCATTGAATTTTATAAAAGAACTATTATTTATTTAGAGTTATTACCCTTATGTTTGGGTAAGATGTTAATATTACACTTAAATGTTAAAAATGAAATTTTCCGTTGGATTTTTAATATTAAAGTTCAATTTCCAAGGTTCAAAAGAAATTTTTAAAAAGAAGCGTGCTAAAATAAAAGTGCTGTCTTTTGATTGAGTTGAAAAAAGAAGTACCTATACCTATTCATTTCTATCATAATCATATCACCATTTCACCATAATTTTCTGGGGAGGGGAGACCCATTTCACTTTCAATACAAAAATAATAAAAAGAACAAAATAGTTTTCTGGGGAGGCCACTCCCTCCACTTTCAGGACAAAAAAAACACAAATAACTGTATCAAATAAATACTAAGCTAAAAATCAAAATCTTAAAGGTATGGAACTATGGCTGGTAGTTGACTTGGGGGAACCTTCATGACCTATATACTGTGGAAGACATCGCTGGCCTTACCACCAATTCTAGCCCAACAATAGGTACTTTGTTATCGACCAGGGACGCTCTGAAAATTGGGTGTCGTGATTTCGTTATCAAAATGGCAGCCTCCATATTTAATTTACAACGAGTAACGTTCTTTTGGATTTATTAGCAGATCATAGACCAGCATGGACTTTCTATTTCCACTCATATCTTAGAGTATACATCTTGTTTTCTCATTAGACTCATGCTAAAAAGTATTTTAGGTCTTAACTTTGAAAATTTGAAGTAACATTTTGCTTACTTTACTCATTCATATATTATTTTGTGGACAATGTATATCTCTTGAATTAAAAGACGTTCAGAGTGGTCATAAACCAGGTCAAAATGTTCTCTCCCTGTGTTTAAAGGCAGTTACTAGAGCACACAAGTATATTGCCATTATTCAAATACTGGGTATTCAGTTGCTGGGTTCTTAACCTTTTTTTTTGCAGCACCGCACCTGCACCCCGTCTCAATTAGTTGTGTGCAGAATCTATGGGACTGGTTTTAGTTTGACCACTGCTGACAACCTTGGCGGTGCATTCGAGTGCCTGGTCGATTTATGTAATGTTCAGAACCAAAAAAGAGTTTCCTATTTTAATCCTTCAGCTGGCCATGTGTACACCAGTGGCTGGAAACAAGGCCTCACAGACAGACATGCCCAGTATGTAAAGCTGGGATTAGTAAAGACAAAGTGATTCCAATATATGGACGGGGAAATCCTAATCCTCAAGACCCAAGGTGACAAATTTGGTTTCATGTTTATTTTGCCATAGGTACTTTTATTGATTTTAAAAAGGGAGATATTTAGTAAATTTGTATAAGATATGGTGGTCTGCATAAAGTAATCAAAGTTTTTAATTTTTCTATGTGGAATTTATTTAATTAATTTATGAAACAAAACTGGTTAAATATCTGCTTCCGCCCTCCCCTTTTGGAGGACATGTTGTCATACATTTCTGTCTATATTTCTTTGGTCTCTCAATGCAGTCTAATATTGGAAAATAATATTGGTAAACATAGTCATAGGTCATCTTTACAAATTTAAATTATATATTAATGTTGCATCAATGGTTCTTGAAACCAGAGAAGCATTATGTATTGATGTACATAATTTACCCATTCTCACAGGCATAGCTCTCGTCTTATCAAAACTGTTCCATCTCATTCTTCCCATTCATTATCAACAGAGTTAATCAACTGGACCAGTAGGCACAACCCACAATTTATACCTTAAATTGTTTTAACAATTAAAAAAAATATTTTATTATAATTTTAGATTTTGTTCAAGAGATTTTCTTTTTCATTGTCTTTAACATTCACCAATTGCTTCTGGTTTTCTTGAACTTGATAGTAATTTCCATTTGAAAAATAGAGGGTCAATCAAATAAATTCAGATGAGATTTTTCCTTCTTTTTTTAACAGGCCCATGTGAAAAATACTATCCCATATGAAAAATACTATCCCATATGAAAAATACTATCCCATATGAAAAATACTATCCCATATGAAAAATACTATCCCATATGAAAAATACTATCCCATATGAAAAATACTATCCCATATGAAAAATACTATCTGTTCACAATGGGATTAATTTCTTGTATCTGCTACCAAACTACCACAGTGCTGATCGGCAGTGTTTGAAGTGTTGACTGGTACTATAAGTATTTTACACATTAATTTACATTTCTGATTGATACTTTTATGTTAAGAGTCAATATATTTATCAACAGAGAAAAACTTCCCCCCAGACCAGCAGGCCAGCGATCTGAACCAGAAGCCACAAATGTAAGCTGTAAATATATAAACAGCCCCATACTTTTGTTTAATACCTTAATTGAGTAGTAATTTTCATAATTTAACAGGCAAAATAAAATTCGACTATTCCCCTAGCGAATAACATTCTTCCCGAAACTATGGTGACTGAATTTTCTGTGCAGATCTGAATTTGTTGTTTCCATGGCGCTACCTATTGCTATTGATGACAACTTACGACCACATAGAGGGGTATCTAATATAAACACAAAAACGAGGATGAAACCTTTCACCATAGTTTCGGCAAGAATGTCATTCGTTATGGGAATAGTCGAATTTTATTTTGCCTTTAAATTATGAAAATCAACCAATTACTGACAATTTTGGCTCATTTCAAAATAATGTCTGGGCCACAGGGAATAGATATCAAAATAATAACCGGTACTGAGAGGCTATTGGAGCAAAAAGTAGGTCGGTACCAGAAGGGTTAAAAAGCAAAATAAAATTCGACTATTCCCCTAACGAATAAACATTCTGCCCGAGACTAAGGTGAAAGGTTATAGCCTCGTTTTTGTGTTTATATTAGATACCCCTCCAGGTGGCAAATAGACGCGCTTGGGCCGCAGGGAAAAAAATTGGCTGGTGAAAAAAGACGCGCAGGGAATACCGGAAGTCACTGCAAAAAGATGCGCTGGGTACTGGAAGGGTTAATAATTATTTAATGCTTGGTTTCATTTATAGATCTTTTTTTAAAACATGTTTATTTAAAAAAAGCCATCTGTTCTGATTTGACTGAGCCTGACTTTTTCTTAGATTAACATGATTTATAGTACCGTAAAGACTAACATGATTTATAGTACTGGCATAATTTAAGATCTTTAAATAAGTTTTTGTAAACAATTGTGTATACCGGTACACAGGGCCGGCCTTAGGCCACTGCAACCTATGCAGCCGCAGTGGGCCCCGCACTTTCGAAGGCCCCGTGCTAATTCTAGGTGTAAATTATTATATTAAACCAGCGCGATGACATACGAAAGTTTACAGCGAGCTTCCAGCAAGCATTGACGTCATCAAGAGACCAGTCAGCAGATATATGTGGTCGAGAATTAGCTGAAGAAATGGAATTTTTAAGGCATATTCTACAAAATACCGCCAAAACCCATAAAAGAAATTTTGGCTTATCTGTCCACTAATGAAAGATACACTGCTTTCCCAAACTACTTTGTTGCACTCAGAATATTTTTAACAATACCCGTAACTGTGGCATGTGGTGAAAGAATCTTCTCGCGCCTCAAACTACTCAAGAATTACTTGAGGTCAACAATTCACAAAGATAGATTGAACAATTTGGCAATTCTTGCTATTGAGCGTGATCTATGGAGGAAACAGAATTTTGATTATATACTGTATGACTTCACTACAAGCAAGGCTCGTAAAGTAAAGTTAATTTGATCGTGATTTTGTACTTGGTAAAGAATGAATAAAATTATTAAAATGCAAAGACGAATTTATTTTCTAATACAAAACCTTAATTTTCATTTATTATCCTTATCCCTACCCAGACTGGGCCAGCGCAATCCATTTCGCATAGGGCCTCACAATTGTTAGGGCCGACCCTGCCGGTACAGTATCGGTTTACTTGTGTCCTTAACAACTCAGTAACATTGAAGACAGAGAGTTTTTCTTGTTATGATGCTTACTTTTGGCTAAGGGACTCATTGCAACAAACAATAATAATTATACCAGTTAATGAAGGTTATTGAAACTCTTCTCCTCCCACAAGACAGAGCATGTCTTTGTGCAGTGACTTAATGTTTTAAATAACTCATTTATAGTACAATCATTACTCATATTGATGTTTAGAACTTTAAATAAGCTTTGGTATGAATGGGTTTTTTGGGGCATAAAAGTAAAAGCACTGATTGAAGTTTTTATTTTTAAAAAATTTTAATTTACAGCTGTTACATAATTTTGGATTTGGTGGTGATAGCAACTTCCAGTTTTCTTTTGGTATTGGTGCTTTTCCCTTCGGAATGTTTGCCTCAACTCTGAACTTCAATGATGGAAGACCTGGGCCACGTGAGTTTTTGCTAAGGAACATGCATGTTGATGATTTTGAGTAATTCTTTTACTTATACTTGTTCTTTGAAATGAAAGAACTGACTCCCTCTCCCTTATAAATATTGAGCTGGATCCATATTTAATTGGAACTCATTTTCTTGATGAAAATTAAACGATGGGGTTGTGCAAACTACACACAACATTGTATTATGTTTATCAGTTTTGATAGGGAGGATTAACAGCAGGACCACCAACTACATTCAGATGTCTACCTTTTTAAATAATAACTTTTGAAGCAAACAGATGCTCTTCTCTAACTGTAGATGTAAAACATTTGTAAGATTGGAAATTGGAACTTTACTACTAAAACTAGCAAAGCTTCTTTTACAGATGTTACCTAAACTTGTACATTGAAAATTGGGGTTGCCTGTCCTTTAGTTATTGCCTGATTTTGATAACCTAACAGAACAAACTAAATTAATTCAATTAGAAAATGTTAATGATTTGTAAAAAGAATCATCTTCTCTATTTAAGAAGATTTTTTTTCTTTTTTTGCCTCCATCCAGCACAACCTAATTCACCACAACAAGCAGAAGAGCAGTTTCTCAGCAAAGTTTTTCTGTGGGTAGCCATCATATTTATCTTCTGGCTTCTCATAGCGTGAGAAAAAAAAAGTCCATCAAAATGTAAATATTTCTTGCCTTGTTGTTTATTCAGAAGCTCAGGGCTTAGACTGTCCCATCAGGGATTCTGGATCCTGAAGTACTGCTCACTAGAAGATACTTATCCATGTTCAAATGTGCTGTCACCAAGTAATTCTCTGTTTGGTCAATAAAGAGTTTTCAGTGGCTAATTTTGTTAAGTAGACATTGGTGCTGTTGGTCCAGGATTATCAGTGATAGTTGATACTCCAAGTAAATCTGAAAGTTAGGCTATGGCTTTTGTTTGTGAAAATGCCATGTTAAAAATGTTTCAAAACAACTTTACAGAATTAGCCATTTTAAAAAGATTCATCAAAGACTGTTTAACGATTTTTTTGAAATGGAAAGAAAAAAAAAGGGGAGCGGGGTTGCACAGTTTTCAACAGTTTAAATAAAGTATTAAGTCCAAAGTTGGCCATTCTTTAATTCTAGTCTAATTTCCTCCTGCTTTAAAATCTTCTTACATTTTTAACCAATGCTGATAAGACAGTCTTTACTAGATTGTAAGTAAAAAAAAGATTCTCTCCCTCTGTAAATAAAACATTACCATTGTTGATGTTATTCATCAATCTATATTCACTATCTTCAATGCCTGGGCTGGATTTGTATAGTGGCTTCTAAGTTCACTGGATCAGATTAAGTATAACATTATATAGTATTTTTTCATTCTTTTTTCTTGCTATATACAGTTGTGTCCACCTTAATTTGAATATTTTGATGATTTTTCACTAACTTGTTTCAATACAACTATTGTTATTTCTGTAAATATATTTTATATTATATTATTATATTTCATCATAGCATTGTAGAAATATTTGTTTTGGTAGACATTATAATATAAACAAGATTTCAAGTATTTGAACCAAATATTTAATGCTTGTGTTTGCTATTGTGAGATAATGGCCATATTCTTACAAAAATAATTTCTAATACCGGTACAAAAATAATGACATCTCATTGCAAATAAATTCTTAAGTTTTCTCAGCTTGAATACATCCACCTGTCATTTGGTGCTTTTTATTTTTTTTATTTATAAAAAGAAAATCTGGTTCAATTTTGCTCTTTCAGTTTTTTTGTTTTTTTATTAGGAGAGAAAAGTGCATCTTTGATTTTTTTGCACTTAAAAAAAAAAGAAAATACATTTTTTCCATCGTAAACATAAGTGTCACTTTGTAGAGAACAGAATGGTGATTTCAAACTTGAGTGCATATCATGTCCGTACAATGTTAAAAGTGTGTCCAGCTTGCAAACACTAGTGATCCATTCAACTGACAAGACATTGTTTCATAAATAATGCTCTATCATAATGTTATGTGGTTTCTATTGGGGGTGGTGGGGGGTTTGATCCAATATGTGGTGAACAGTATCTTTGTTCTGTGATATGATTTTGTAAGGTACAAAACATTTATATTGATGTGTGAATGTGTGACAAATTTCTGACCGCTTTGGAGAAGGGCATTTTTTGTTTATGAAATTTTTAGAAACAAAATTATTTATTTTCAATGTTGCTCTTGCTGATGCCCCGCTGAAAAATGTTTATAATTAAAGTTTATAATAACAAATATTTGATGTAAGTGTATAATATAATGGGAAATTTATATTTAGTGGCTTAAGATTAATTACAAAATTTAAAATATGGCAGTAAATTTGTCAGATTTTTAGCTTTAAACGGTACTGCATTTACTTGCCAGTCAAAGGTGCAGTACAAAATTTCAACTCTGATAAATAACGTGGGCTTTCCCCTGGTTAAATTTAAACAATGTTTTGTATGCGTTAACCCTCTTTTTAATATAATTTATTATCAAAGTAAATTACACATTTAATGGAATTGAATATATCCCACCCTACAAATTTTTTATGAATATTTTCACATCTTCATAAAAAATGTTGTATCTTCAACCACAACATATATTTATTAAAATATTATTAGAAATTATTGCTCATTAGTATTTTGCATTTAATTGTAAAGTCTAAATTTTAACTTTTTAAAAGATTTTGAATGTTTTTCCCGAACAGACCAAGGTTATAGTATTAGTATTCTATATTTCTACCGTGCAGAATTTTATCCTTAGTGTTTTCTTTTTTTTTTTTGTTTTACAAGTCTATCGTTTGTGTTCTTTGCTGATATGTTGCCTTAAAAGATACCTAAAATCCTACTTTGTGTGGTTCTGTGGTGTTATTATTTTAAAATCACTTTTATTTGAAATGTACATGTACTCTAGGAGATTATGTACCATGTGAAAGTCACTTAATCAGAATTTTTGTGTGTGCATATTTTTAGACTTAATTTAATGGATTCCTTTTAGACCAGAGTTTCTTAAATGATGTATTATAATTGATTTGGGGTTTGTAGGACAAAAACATTGGTTTAAGTGAGACAAATTGAACTTTTATTATAGACCTATATTGTTAAAGCAAATGAATAGATTTGTGTATCATCCCATGAAATGAAATTCCCACTAAAAAGTCCATAAGTCAAATTAGTATTTTTTTGTACCAAGTTCAGTACAACCATGTGGTATAAAGAAAAAAACACAGCAGATTTGAAATCTTGAGCAAGGAGGTCAAAATTTGATTTAAAAATTCTTTCCCTCATCATTTATGTGGTGACGCTTAATTGAAGCTTTGAAAACATGGATTTGTACATATGCTTGTCATATCGTGTTTGTAGATCTTTTGGAACAAAATAAATTTTATTCTTTTAATTTTAAGTGGTTGTTACAAGCTTTGGTTTAAATCATCTTCAAAAGATGTTCGTCATTAATTTATACTAACATAGCAAACCTTTTGGGAGTAACAGCTTTCTTCAAACTTTTGAAATTTTTATGAATTTCTTATTCTAGCTGTGAGGCAGCAACATGGGAACATTTTTTAAAATTGATTGTTTTTTAAAGTATTATCTAAAAAAATTGATAGCTGTTAATGGTTAAGCTTTATTTTTTTTCAGTGGGATATGATGCTTTACTTTGGGAAATGAATTGTTGCTCATAAGAATAAAGAATTTATATGTATGTTTAAATATATATATCCTGTTAAACATTGGATGTAATGCAAACAAAAATAGTATTTCTTGAATTAGTATGATTTACTTCCACATGCCCTAAGCAAAATATAATTTGAGATTAGAGTTATTAATGAGATAAAAAATTATTATTATTAAATGATGATTTTCCCCCAGTTTTGTGGGCGGCTAATTAAAACTACTATGGTTTTTGGCATTGCCATTGGTTAAATTTGTTTTTCTTGATCTGTTCATTACTGTAGCCTGGCCTTTCTTAGCTACAGTTTGTATATCATCATCTTATTTTATTTTTTGTTTGTATAACTAAATGTCTTCACAGGAGGAAAGGAAAATAAAGGTGAAGGTGAAATCTATTACAAGTTGACACACATTTATTTATAAATACCTGTCATTTGTATTTAATTTAGTGCAACCACCTGAAATAACTGTAATTAAAATAACTGTAATTAATAAGTATGCTGACTTTGGACATGTATGGTGAATGTTTTAATTTCAAACTATAAAAAATATAAAAATCATAATGTTAAACATCAATTTTGTATAAATTTGATTCAAATGATATTTAAATCTTACAGCCAATTAAACTGACTACGATAATTTAATCAGCGTCTTTTTCTAATTATTTACGTATTTGAGTGATTTATTAAAGAATAGTCTTCTACTTCTAGACACAGGGTAGGGATCATGATTACAAGTTGCCGTTAAGGGATATGAGGCGATAGGCTGTGGTGGAAGCCTATGGCCGATGATTCTAATAATGCAGCCCTGAGAAAGCTGCTCCTAGGCAACCGTTTCGTCCCAGCTACTTCGCGAATTAGTTGCGAGGTGGAAACCCACTGTAGAATCCCTCTTAGAGGGCGTCCGATGCTTCCCTTGGACGGGTGGGGGGAGATATTAGGACGTTAATTTACCGTCCCGGCCCCTAGGAAAGTGGACTGCGGACGCTTGAAACACAGCGTCTTCGGTCGAGCAGATGTCTCCGGGCGGGGGGGGGTCTCCACCGGCAAACCCGATCGAGCGGTTGCTGGTGGGGACACCTCACGCCCGGGGAGGTCTCTGACGTTCCCCCGCATGGCCTGACGTCGGGGAAACCCGGCGCCTGGCAGGTGTGGGTGGGCGCCAGGGAGGGCATAAGGAGCGCAAGTTCGACGGCCCGCTGACGCCATTTCCTAATGAGATATTCCAGTGATCATTGTTAGCTGAGTCATCACTATTGTTTAATTAGATTTTTCAAACTGTTAATGATCTCTTTTATTGCTGATGAAGGATTTCCTAAGTACATGAAATATTGTCACTTTAGGCCAGTTCACACTATCAAATGTTTGATTATACATTTTATTCGATTTTTGTATGAAGCCTTGTCACAACTTTCAAATTATTATTTGATAAATTCTAATTTTTGTCCAAAAAAAGAAAAGAAACCATGCTCAAAATAGTGCGTTCATACAAAAATATGATGCAAATTTGATAGTGTGAACTGAGCATAAGAGGTGAAACAACTGTTCCTTGATTGCTAACTGATGAAGGGTTTCCTACGTACATCAAATATTGTCAGTAAAACGTGACACAACATGCCCTATAATTTTTAAGTAATTACGATCGTCATTAACCTTCTTGAGACAGCAGTGCAAAGAAGACAGAGTCCTTTTCACAAGCCATGATTTTTGCAAAATAATGTCTAAAAAAATAAGCTGATTACGTAATAAATGAATAAATGAGATTTAATGTGGGAAAAACTGCCATAAAGATTCCCTGGGGCTGCTCACGCCCTCTGGCATATTTCAAGGTCACATATTTTTTAAAGCAATTTTAGGGATCACTAGGTACAAAAAAAAAATTGATTTAAAATTACAGAACATCGTAAACTATCAATGGAAGCTGCTATTAAAATGGTGTGATGAGCAAGAAATAGGAGAGGCAATCTGATTAGCTGTTACAAAGACAATTGGGCTGGATCGCATTTTGTCCTTTTCGCCATTTGACTCTGGGCTGATATATTGGCCCAGCCATCTCAAGAGGGTTAATGGTGAAGAGTTTTAATTTGTCAAGATTAGTGACAAGGTTCTCAGATATTTTGGATTTACTATATAAAAATAGTATGGTCTGTGATTTTATTACACTATTTTAGCCTTAATTATGACTCCTGAGTTACTTAATATCCAGGAGCCACAAAATTAAGTTTCAAATACATTAATGTAAAAAAAATAATTCTAAATAACACTAATAACAGATAAAAAACAGGTGTATTCCACAGGCAGTGTAATATCCCCACCCTTTCTCTCTCTGTTATACTATGAAAAATGAATATGCAAAATGGTGATTTTTCATCAACATTTTTATTTCATGGTGTAGCATTTTACAAATGAAAGTAGTTAATAATTTTGTACAAAGTATTTGACAGCTTCACGAGGGGAAATTATTTCAATACAACAATTATATTTACACATCACCATGAGCTAAAGCTCCCAAAACTGTAGGGTGCACTTTTCTTTTTCTTAGCTTCCAAGCCTGAGTCATCATCTGTGTTGGCTGTTGCAGCTCTTTTCCTACAAAACAGCAATATGCTTGATATTAATAGCGCACCAGAGAGATTACAATTTAAACCAATTTTCAAATATAAGATAAATTTGTTTTGTTCTAGTAAAAAAAATATATTTCCAAGGAAGTGATTTTATCAGTTTACAAATATAACTGGAAACTTAATAAATTATTGTCAACAATTTTAAATGATTTATCAAAAAATTTCTGTGCAACTATTTAATTTGCTATTTATCAGGTGTTAACTTTTCAAAATTGAAGTACCGGTATACATGTTTGAAAAAAACATCAGACATGGTTGTACTGATTAACTCATACCTCAATTGATGATTGAATTTAAGGTATGAATAAGATAAAATATAACACTACCATCAAATTTCAACTCAATTCAAAATATTTTTAAGGTTTTTCAGCTCTCTAAGGTGAGAGGAAATATTTCAAAGAAATGCAATATCAATTATATAACATTAAAAGGGATCAGTTAATCATGACTTAATGCCATCTGGACAAACTCCCAAACTAACACACCTACCACTTATATGCTGGTAATGATCCCAGAGTGTGCAACCTGGGGCAGTCACCCCCTCCCTACCCCACATGAGAGCTTTATACTTACATAGCTGTTGTACTTATGTATTTCCCTACTCCTGGCTTATAAACTTTCATAGCATTATCTTCTTTACTTTTTTTCTTTTTTCGCTCTTCTTCTGTTTTTTTCTTCTGTTTGTCCACCTCTTCTTCACGCTCTTTTTTTAACTTGGGAAAAGAAAACAAGTTAAAAAAATTTAAATAGATATTTTTGAGACCAAAATAAAAATAAAAATTACTGTTTATGTACAATGACTAATTCCTGTTGATAGAGAATATCAAATAAAAAACTGTACTTATAGATTTAAAAAAAACAACTATATTATTATATTAAATGATAAAAATAAAAATTACAGGAGTGATGTCTATTTTTTTAAAATACGTTATCTTCTTACTTGTTCATCAGCTTCTTCATATGGGTCTGAGAACACAATGCAGTCCTCTATGATTATATCAGTCTAAAAATATTTTAAAAAATTATAAAATATAATTTTTAAACTTCAAAAAAACCCCCAGCAATATATGGTCAGAAAATATAATATATTATAAATATAGCATATTATGCTACTAAATTTGTTGTAAAGAGGTTATTACATAGTGAAAATATTAATATCAAATATATTTGGACTGCATCAATCATTTTTTTCAATATGTCCATAAAGGTAAATAATTAAAATATTTGGTCTGTGGTACCGCGTTTTTTTAACATGGCCGCCAACTTGATGTAAAATTAAGAATAAAACGTTTAAAAATAATGAAAAAACTTCCTAAATGTATCCCTCACCCTAAATGTATCCCTCACCCTAACCTGAACCCTAAATCTATCCCTAAACCTAACCTAATGAAATGAGGTACCACAGATAGGAATTAGCCAAATATTTTTTTAAAAGGTTCGGGGAACATTCTAACATTCATTTATCAATTGATAGAATCCGATTGCCGGGTTTTAACTTTAACAGTCTGGCTGGTATTTTAAGGGGCTGTCCATTAATTATGTCAACAAAATAGGGGGGAGTGGGGGTCTGAAAATTTTTGACAATTGTTGACAAGGTTGAGGGGGGAGGTCAAGAAAAGTTGACGTCAACAATGTTACTTTTTTTATAATAAAGTTAATTTCATAATTTAAAATTTATTAAACTTTTTTTTCTAAACATTTTACTTTTATTAACTTTTTTGTTGTAGTTGTTAACTAGTCTATTTAAAATATTGTTTTTTTTTCCCCATTTTATCTTTATTTATTTTGGGGGGGGGGCAATAAAATGTTGACGTAATTTTATAGGGGGGGGGGGGTCTCTGGAAGTTTGACAGGGGGGAGGGGGGAGGTAAAAGTCGCCAAAAATTTGTTGACATAATTAATGGACAGCCCCTAATTTTAAGCAGACTGATTGGCCTGATTGGGAAATAATAAACAATATATTATAATATAATACTCTCAACATCCGACAACCTTTTTTTTTACTAGAGCCCTGATAATGAGATGGTGGGAAGGTGTCCGGTGTTTTTGGAAAGTTTAATCAGGTAACCCTAGTAATAGCAATCAAACCAAATAGGCTTAATAGGTCGCAATCTCTGTAACTGCAATTGTACCGCTTTTTAATGGACATGAATTTCACCCATCACGTCAGTAAAATGTTAAGTTGTGTTAACACTGACACTGATAATGTTGAACCACAAATATTATAGATAAGAATTTTTCATTATTATTATTTTTTTTTCGTAAATTATTCAAAAAAAAAAAAAAAAGACCGAGAAATATATTCACGGGAAGTATTCAACCAGTTGAATTATTTTTTAATGAAAAAAGTACAATCCATAAAAATAAAAATTCGCTAAAAAAAGAAGTTATAGTTTTATAACATAAAAGGCGTGCGTTACGATACTCTACAATTTATATACTATACAAATTACAAAGGTTTGTGTAGTATCTATCTGTACATTTTATGACTGACACTACACTGTCAATACAGATTTGAGTATTGTACTTTGCAGGCATTGAATGGTATAAACACCTATATTAAAAAAATAATAATAATTTAATCGACTGTTAGGATATCGTTTCGTGAAGGCGGAAGCCCCGGAAGGCTACTACTTCTACTACTAGTACTAATAATCTAACTTGTTGAAAGAAAGTTTTTAGTTTGTCAACATCGTCGATGGATTTACTTTGTGACTTTAATTTTATTGTGAATTATGGTTTGTTATTTACTAGTACAAGTATACTAGTACTATTTGGGTAAATGTGAAGAGATGGGACCGCGTTTTTTACCATGGCTAAATCTATCCCTCACCCTAACCTGAACCCTAAATCTATCCCTTACCTGAACCATAAATCTATCCCTCACCCTAACCTGAACCCTAAATCTATCCCTCACCCTAACCTGAACCCTAAATCTACCCCTCACCCTAACCTGTCATGCAAATGACGCCATGGCCCTATCTCTACATATTGGCCCATCCTACTAACTAACTAGCCCTAGCTATCTACTCAACCTAACTTAACTCTTAACTAACTCAAACTGTCTATTATACACTATACTATACTATACTGAATACAGGACTAGAGTCCTCAGAATAGGGCCTACCCAAGGTACAAGCATTCAATTCAATCAAATTCAAAATCAAATGGCCATAAATATAAAATATTTAAATAGGTTTTGTCAATTGTAATAAAAGTTCAGACCAGTACCAGAGTGAGTGTGTATTTTTTTAAAAAAGGAGAAAGCCTGAGTTAGCAAAACTTTTTTTTCTGGTTGTATCATATAAAATGTATGAATTGTAAATGACATATATAATAATAATGAATATAATTTCATCATGTTGGCCTATGATAGTATTTTCCCCCTGGTGATTATAAATTATAGTTATAATTTATTCATAATTTAAGAATAATTTAATTTGGGCTTATTCACATTTTATAAAGATTTTGCTTAACTTAACAATTCATACTTTTTTAAATTTCAGATAGCTCGTTAATTCTCAAGAAACAAAAATGACTGAGGCTAAAAGAAATTTATTAACCTCAATAAGGAAAGAAGCTACAGGCTCAAAAGAAAAGGAAGCAGAATCTTCTCTTGCAATTACAGTGGGTGAAGCATCCAATTTTAAATCAGAATCCCCAAAAATTGAACTCTTGGTTGAATTTAGCACTTTCTTAGAATTAAGAGATGCTCTTGACAAGTACCAGAGAGAAAATTTTGTGCAACTGATTGTAAAAGATTCAAAACTTTTGAAAGCGGAATCGACTCGAAAGGTTGGGAAACTATAATTACAATTACATACATGTATTGGATAAAATAAATATTGACAATGCAGCAAAATACTACATTAATTCCTGCACTATCTAGATGTCATCCATCCTTCTCTGTATAAATTCAGTTTTAATATTTTTAAAGCTGTGCTAATCAATGAAACGTCATTCAATTGAATACTTAATAATACTGGTTACTCACCCTCAGATAAACTTCAATAATAACTCAAATTAGACAGCTCGAGACCAATTTAGTTAAGCACTACTTTCAGAAAGAATATTAGCCATACATTGATCTTCATTTTATTTTGCATTCATTTAAAACAAATTTCAAATTATTTTTATTACAGTGTTTGCTGTAACACAATTCACTTTTTCAGGTAATTCCCAAAGTTTATCATTTAGTGAACCAGAGTTTGATGTATCATTCCATTACCTATTGCTGCAAGTGTCATGGGGAACTTAAACAAAAGCCCACTGGTAGAATCAAGAATGTAGGGTTAGTAGTAAAATTAAGTGATTGTAACAGTATGACATTGTACATGTTTATAATAATGTTTAAAAAAATAATCTAAATGCATATAATTAGTGTTCACTGTTTTATTACTAGCAGAGCTTAGTTTGGACCTTCATCACACTTTAGTTTAACTTTTATTGTGGTAAATTATGAATTTTTAAGGCATTAAAATGAAGGTATTGTTTTAAAATTATCTCCTGGATGCTTTAAATGAGAGGTCAACTACACCTATATTTATTTTAAATTAACTAATATATTTATTATCATCCGTAGTCAGAAGCGTCTAAACTGCCCCATGTATATTCGATTCAAGCTCACCCCAGACCTCCAGAAGCTTGTCTTATTTGACATGGATGAGACACACAACCATGACATTGATCGGACAACCTTCCAGATGACCCCTCGTCAGCAACTTTACAGAATCTCTAGATTGAAGCGCAAACTTGAAGATGGTGTGGATGACGATGATGAACAAAATGACACACCATTGATTATAGCAAAAAAAAATGGTATGTCAGCTGTTCTTATAGAAAAAAAACCCAATTAATGTTCAACCAATCATAAATTCATTGTTTTTCCCCTGCTTAATAGTCAACCCTTTTGACTTAAGACATATTTTGATTCCTAAAGCATAGGTCAGGACCTCTGCAAAAATTACGGGTGAAACAAGGGAAGGATGATAAAAAATTAAATTTTTTACTTGTAATATATGATGGCCAGCTACTAATTACTATGATTAATCTCTTTAAAAAAAAATTCTCACAGTATTACGTTTTCTAACTAGAAGCTTTTACAGTACACATTAAAACAAAGTTTTTAATGTTTACTTTTTCAATATTCAATTAGTGACTGAAATTTGAAACAATAAACAAATCATAGAATTCTTACATTATTCTTTTCGGGTAGTACAATACTGTAGTTAAAATTTAAATTGTTCAATTTAAAAATAAATGAGATTAACTTCAGAATAGGAGAATTTAAGTTAAAGACTTTGCTAAATAATTATCCCAGATTGCACAGACTTGGTTTGTAGCACCGAATAAACTGTCTAAAGTTTAAAAGTAGAAAGCCATTTTGAATGTAAAACATTTGCAGTGGGACCCCAGGTGAATTCCGAAATAATGCTGTTGTGGCCTGTCTATTCATTCGCACATGAAAAAAAAAAAGAGTACCATACAACAAAAATATATTCAAAACTTTAAAAAATCTTTTTTAGAAAAAATATTAAAAAAACAACAAAATTTACACCTTTTTTAAAAACCCAAAACTTTTCTCACAGAACATTGTAAAACTCCAAAATTTTGCAAAATGTCTATCAAAGCCATCAAAATATTATGGAACCCAAATATCTTGCTAATACAGATAAATACATAAAGAAATAGATTTTTGTTTGCATTCTATGGGTAAGAGCTGCATCCTTTTAGTTTGAAATTAGAAGGTCATTGTTGCTTTAAAGTGGTTTATTTTTAAAAGTTAGTTATTTCTTATTAGCAAAATATTTTGTTTAACAGTTGTCCTCTTTTTTCTATTTTTAGAGAAACGTTTGTCAGTATCACATCTTAAGCAAAAGCCAACTAAGAAATCTCAAAAGAAGGTCCCAAAAGATGTGGGAAATGAAAATGAGAACAATGTTGATGATGAAGAATTGGACGATAATGTTAATGATCCTGTGAGTGATGAGGAGGAAAATTCTACGAAAGAAGAACTTAGTCAGCCTGAATCACCACTTGATTCAGAATCCACTTGTTCAGACTCTGATGAAGATGAATTTCGTAAAAAGCGTCACCTTCTACCATTTCCACTAAGACTCATAGGTTCAGCAATACAAAGTTCTCCAGAACTGCTCATGGCTACAAAGGAATTGATAGAAATTCAGAAATCAAAATTGCTCCTTGAAAAGCAAAAACTGATTCTCGAGACAAAACATCTAGAACTTGCAAATTTAAAATTAGAACTTGAAGTTCGGAAAATGGAGAAAAATTTTGCAGCCGATATTTCAGGATCAGCGCATGGTCGTGACACAACAATTTTTTTGCAAGCTAACTAAGTGAAATATAAATGTGTTCATAAGCAGAATGTGATGATCGTAGTGTAAAGAACGATTTTAAAATGTATATTTTTCTGTTACCATCGCATGATAGTCAGTAAGGACTGTATTAATTTGTAATGCCTTCAATATTGCACAATAATATTACCTCACCGACTACCAAAAGAATACATTTCTTCAATTTGATTGTTAAAAAATAATTGTTGATTGTTGTTGTAATTCAGTGCAGAGTTCTACCAAATCTACTGTAAAAATAACTGATGGTTGGCAATGATAAAATAAGAGTATGCATGTTTCAAAATCCTGTGTAATAATTTGTTAACTCACCCATGCCACCCTACTATCACTGATAATAATTACCAGCAACATACATTTTTAGGAAGTGATAGTTAAGTGTCATTAGTTACTTTTATTTTACCGAAAGTATTCTGATGAGGCTAAACGTTAATTAAATAATTCTATTGCCCAAACCTGCACTTTATTTGGGGGTGCAGGCTTAGTCCAACTTGTTTAACATAATGGGGTATGATTTTGTTTCCATTCTTCTGGCTAATGACTATTGTTTTTGTTATGTTGCATTAAATTAACTTTAATTTTAATCCCCTTTTTTTAGAGATGAAGTTAACAATGATGCAATAATAAAATATTCTGCATTTCTTCAAATTATTTACTTAAAATTTTTGTTTGTTTACATAAAAATCTCCACACAACTATCTAAATGTGTTTGTTCTCTTCTCCCCCCCCCCCCCCCCACCCAATTGAATACTGCATCTAAAATCTGATTTAAATGTTAACTAAAAGGTATAAGGTTGTGATGCCTTAACTGATTTACCCATTTGCATTAATGATAAAGCCGGTACTCAGTACCGATAAATTTGGGGGAGGAGGGGTCACAATTTTCCCCCAACTTTTATTAACTTAATGTTGTCTGTCTGTAGTTATCATGGTATATTTTGGGTAATCACGTTTAACAGCTACTCTGAGTTACAGAATGTTCCAGATATGAAATTTTGGTACATGGCTTTGCCTCCAGGGGCTTTACATTGTATCTCGTTTTACCGGAAAAGGGAGTGGCATATTAAGCCATTAATTCCTTCTTAACATTGGTATAGGAAGCCCAGGACTTTTTCCCTATACATCGAGGGGCTGAATTTGTGGCCAACTGCAGAGCTTTTTTGTGGGTGGTAACGGCAAACCTCTTGGTCCCCCTGGACGGCACTATCCCTAGCTACTGCTTAACAACAGAGCAACTGTGTGTAGAAAACAAATCCTTACTTTTCATCTTAATTAGTACATAAAGCTTTATTTTTTGCTATACAAATATAGGGTACTATACTACAAATCTGGGTGGTTGGGGAAGAAAAAGGGGGGGAGGTCACCTGCATGATCCAAAATCATCATTTATATTTCTTCATTAAAAAAAAATGTGTAGGCCTATACTGTTTAGTGAGGAGATCGCCTAAATTGAGGCTTTGCCCAGGGCGCAGCTCGTGCTTTCCACATCCTGCCACAAAAAATTGTGATTCAAATAATGGAATGTAGAGCAAACACCCAGAGTAGGGCATAATAATGATAGCAAAGTGTGCTAAAGTCTACCTAAATTAAATATATACTATAATAATATATATTATATATTAACAGTAGTAACAAATTAACTTTAAGTCGAAATGAACTCTGAATTTGTTTAAAAAAATTAAATTTGGGGTAGGCCAATAAAGGGAACATAATTTATTAATATTATATTTATATTCTCAAAGCATGATTTTTAATTAAAATTATAAAAAAATAATTTATTGAAACCATTTATTGGGTATTATAATAGTGCAACACCTTATGCAATACTAAATATCTACGAAATAGCAGTTTACAAACTTTTTCCCTAAAAACAAAAAGCTTTACAAAAATAATAAAAGAGCGAAACTTGGCAAGTATCAATGCTAAAAAATTATAAATCTAGCGTTATCTCCCCCTTCGCAAAACTTCCGACATTTTCCGTGATCCCTGGCCCAAGAAGTTTCTCTCTAAAGAAATTTCGAACATGTCCTCTTAAATACCGATAAATTTAGGTTTGTGACATTGTTTTTGCTAATATCGGTTACGTTCAGGTAATTATTTGAAAATTAGCTTTCCCCAGTTATAAGGAAGACTGAGCACTAAGTCCGATTTTACGTTTACTGATCTATAAATAGAACAAGATCTCCAGCACCGTATGAAGTCAACAGAGACTGAAGCTGTCCCGAATGTTACCGTAGCAAAATAGCTATGAACGATTTTTTAAATTTTGAAATGTATTTTTTAAATCTTTGTATTAAAATTAAGTCATCCTTTTAAATACATTAGCCTTTGAAAAGTTTCCTGTACCTTTTTAACATTCTTGAACACTAATTATTTATTTAATTTTGATAAAAAAAATGAAAACAATTTGATAATTATTAATTAAAATTAAATAGTTAATAATAGGTTTAATAAATGAAATTGAAAGGTTAGGTATATGCTGTCATATTTATTTATGTCAATAATTAAATGTGCTTTAAACAATATAATTACAAAGCAATCATTAAGAACTATAATTATAGGATCCTGTATTACCATTATTGTAGTTTTTGTTAACTGCCTTTTATTTAATTATAATTGAATAATAATTCATGTGCTGATGTGTTGTACTCAGGTTTAGGCTTAGGCTTTACTTAATCACTAAATAACTAAATACTAGGATGAACAAAATATTTAATGACATTTTTAAAAGTAGTAAAATTCTGTTTAAAAAAAAATAAAAATACAATACCAAGGTAGTGATTGTTTGCTCAGCAAATTACTATTACTAAAATAATGTAAGAAACTATTAATATATCTCATCCTAATGTTCTGTAGAATTGGTTGTCTTTCAGGTACAATAAAGTAAACATTTTCCAAAATGCCTGAAATTGTACTTGGAGAAAAGTTTCCCTCTTTTGAGAGTTTGAAAGATGCAATTGATCGCTACCAACGAGCAAACAATGTCCAGCTGATAGTGAAAGATTCAAAACTGCTTGGGAGAATAGCTAAAACAATGCCTAAACTAATGGACGTGGTTAACAAGGAAATTGTTTACTATCGTCTATCTTATGCTTGCGAGTACCATGGAGAATATCGATCTAAAGGAAAAGTCAAACCTAATCATGTGTAAGATATTTAAAGTTGATATATCAGTTTATCTGTGTGAATTTACTGCATATTGGATTACAAAATAAAAAACCAGTTTGTTATCTGTTTCTATGACGTAGTTGATTTCTAAGTTTTTAATTTCAGGGTTAGCAAGTATGTTGAAATAACTGCCTCTGTTTTAAAAGTTTTATAAAGGTTGACTCTATAAAGTGAATTCAATAATACTAATACCTTTTCTTCAAAGAAAAATTATTTATACCGGTACCACACGTATGATTTTATAATCACTTACACCTTTACAAATTTTAACATCTAGATCAAAACGAAGAGGTTGCCCAATGCGAATTCTTCTAAGACTTGCTGAGGATTTGCACAATCTTGTTGTTTATGAATTATTTGACCAGCACAATCATGACTTAGAACCACGTGAAGAGACAAAAACCCCAAAGCAGCAAATGTTCAGAATGTCTCGAGTAAACACAACACGTTATATGCTTACTAAAATGGAGGAAGGAGAAGGAGGACAAATGGTTGACACAGAAAGTAAGCTTGTAAAAAAACAACAACTTGGTTTTGCTTTGCAATCATGATGATTAAATATTTAAAAAACTAACAAATTTATCATTTATTCCATTAGGGGCCATCCATAAATGAGGTCACCCATCTAAGGGGGGGGGGGGGGAGTGTTACATTTTTGTGACCATGACCATGCATAATGAAGGGGTGTTTAAGCAATGTGATGTCAATGAATTTATACACCAATTTAAATGGTTCAATTTTCATTATTTACTTTAGTGAATAATTGTTTGCTGACTTGACTGCATTTGATTCAATGCATTCATTTTTAAAATCTGATCACCGTGATTATTACTGAGCATATAAATACTACAGAGAACTGGTACCGGTACTGAGGATGCAAAGTGACATTGAAGGTCGTGACAAAATTTGGCAAAAAAGTAGAAGACAGAATCCAGAGTATTATGAGTTTGTGAAGTGGAGAGGAAAGAAAAATAGTTGACCTGGAAAAATGATCTTTGTTAATGTTCTTGGGAAAATGTTCCTGCCACAGATGCAGTAATTTGATAGGCCTCTCCATGGGATAGGAATCTTTTAGAGTTTGTAAACAAAAAGGTTACAATCAAGACAGTAGTGACAGAGTGAATTTCTCCAAATATTTTTTTTGGGGGCAGGTGGGTTGGCAAGAGGTTTGTGACATAATATTTTTAAAGCGGAGGGTTTGAACTTTTTGTGATGATATAGAAGGGGGATACAAATCAACCAAAATAGAATGATTTAATTTATGCTTCTTATATTTGATGCATTTAATAATTACTTGCGTAAGTTTGCAGATCATTAATTAGTTTTTTTTTTAAAAAGACAATATTTCCACTTACAGAAGTAGAAATTTAATTCGGAAGCACTTTTTTTTTTTTTGGTGGAGGATTTTTAATATATCCTGGGTCACTCATTAATAACATTTTGTTTGCAGTTAATAAAATATTTATTAAAATATATGTTTGTAACATTTTAAAATTTATTTTTTCCAATGAATAGCCAGCATTGGTAATCAGATCTTTGATGAAGAGGATGATGGACAGGGTAATGATGATGGAGGTGGAAACTCAACAAGTGCATCTACATTCCCCCTACCAAGATTAATTGGTAATGGCACAAAAAGATTACTAACTGCCAGTGAAATGAAATCTAGTGATGCGTACCAAGAACTTAAACGGCGAAAGCTTTTACTTGAAAACCGAAAACTTGAACTTGAAGCCAGAAAGTTAGAATTAGAAAACAAAAAACTTGAACTTGAGCTTAAATTACTTGAAAAAAGACAGGAGGATGGGGATCAAAACGTTGGTGGAAACACATATTATGTATCTCATGTTATTGATGACAAAGATGGTATTACAGATGGAGGGGGTACTTTTTCATCTTCAGCAGCAGAAGTTATCAAATCTCTCACAGGGCGGGGTCAGCCATTTCAGATCATCACACAATGAGAGAGTAGCAGAATGCTTTCTTAATGTAATTGGATTATTCTGTAAATATTGCAACCGTTGTTTGTATTAAATCACACATGACCAAATAAATGGTATCATACTGATAATGCCCACAACTTAGAAGAAAGGCATGAGAGACTGTGCTAACATTAAGGGTGTGTGGATATAACTATGGAAGAATTTATATATGTTTTAGACTGCAAAGTCTACGCTACAACTCTAATGCTGGCATAAAATGTGACACTGACATTTGAATGCTGCTGTAAACTATTTTAACAATAATTTTAAAAAGTTGTTCATGAGAAAATTAGCAGCTTTCAATATATCTATTACTCAAATGCCAATAATTTGCACCATGTTTAAAATTTTTATTTAAGATGAATAAATACTACATGCATTAATAATTGCTTTTCAGTTATCTTGTACATAATATTACTAATATTTTGTAATAAAAGAGATTTCTATTGAGGTACTTTTTAAAATTATTTTTAATAATTACATTTTTAAATTGTGAATAGTTCTATGTTTAAAACACAACACTTTTCAACTCAAACCCTAGGTATTTATAAATTACTATTATTTTTTAATAAATCAGGGTCTCAGAGCAGTTATACAGACAGGTAACTTTTATATATTTTTAAAAAGCAAAAGATGGCTTGCAAAGCCTACTTTTAAAAAGCTAGGAAAACTAAGTGAACTATGTTAAGGAAAGTCTGGAAAGCAAACCTTTATTTTAGGAAATGAGGTGATAATGAATTTCTTCATCCTCTATCATAAGTAGTCCATTTTTAACAGTTAATACTATCTTGATAAGGGTTAATATCCTTTAATAAAAACCAGTGCAAACACTGAGAGAAATTTTCAAAATTGTGGAGAACAAACCAACTTATTTTACAACAAAAATGTGCAGAGAAGATTAGATTACACAGAAAATATCCACCACATAAAGATCACTTGGTACCAGTCATTTAACAATAAAACAAATACAAGCAAACAGAAAATATGGAGAACGTGTTGGGTACCAGCATTCTGACATAAACATAACATTTAATAAATTGTGACACAGCAGCACTAACCCCCATTTTGTGTACAGTGTTTAGGTGGGAAATAATTGTTCCAGAAAAACTAATGAGCATTGCATTTTCTGTTCATCTCATACTGAACTTGGCAACTCCAAATATGTGATATGACTGCTGATTTGATCGTTTCACATACATTGAATTATTTTCTTCTATATTCATAATAAAATTAGCATGGACAGTGACCATCTTCATGTCTATTATTAGAGCCGATTAAAACATACAGCCACTGTGATTAATTTTTGTTATAACATTTCCAGAATAGGGCAAAATTGAATACAAAAAAGGGGTAATTCTCAGAACTAATGACGAAATAACATGGTACTGCTACTACCAGAAAATTTTTGTGACACAAGTGATGGACGCAATTTAGTAGAAATGTACCTACCTTTGGTTTGTCTTTCTTGTCTACTTCTACTGCCTCCATCAAATCCAATGTTTTCAAACCACCCACAACTCTGCACATGAAAAATTTATATAACAACATTAGAAGGAAGAACACATATCAAAGGAGTTTTTTCATGGGGAAAAGGTACATACAAATTGATGTTTATCATTCAATGTTTGATGAACATAGCGTAGAAATTATTCCAAGATAAAGTTTTAAAACCAGTTGATATTCTTTCTCAATCTAAAGTTATGCTAGGTTATCAGTGAGATATGACCACTGCAATTTACTTTTTAAAATTGCCACACTATTTTAATATTCAACATTTACTTTATTGATCCAATGCAACTTACTTTCCAAATACTGCATGCTTTCCATCCAAATGTCGACATGATCTGAAGGTAATGAAACTGAAAAAGGAAACAAAATATATTTACTGGTAATTAAAGCAAATATGCAGAAGTGGTAGGACTGATGTTGCACAGGGGAAAGGGTGTTTTAAGAAAAATATTGACACTTTTATGCCAATCTCAAACATTTGCTAAAAAATTAACTATGATAATAAAATAATAATATGCCATGACATGAAAACACAACAGTTTGTCAGCATAGCAATTTCATTGTCAGTTACATAAGGAAACAGGTTCAGTAAATTAGACATGTATAGTGAATAAAATCATTCCAGGTAAACATGCAATGCAATTATCATTTTGGGCTTCACCAAGCTAATAGTTTCTGACTCACAAAGAGGATCATGAGAGTCTAGAATTTGTAGTTGCATGCAATCATGTATTTTCCCCATCTTTTTTGTTCAGTGTTATAATCTCCACACAAAATGATCAAATACTTACAATTGTGACTTGTTTGTGTTGGGCCCACTGTTAGCCATACTCAAGATTCCACGGCCTGTATGAGTTAAATTTGGCTTCAGCTCATCTTTAAATGGTGCGCCCCATATCGACTGACCTCCTAGAGAAATGAGAGATAAAACTCTTTGAACTAATGTTTCAGCCTTTCCATCTCATACAATTTTAAATACCGTAATTAGAATATACTTGGAACCAAGTTCACTAAATTGGCATTCTAAATGCACATCTAAAAGAAAGTTAAGGTAGAATGAAAAATTGTTAAAAGTGGTGTCAACTAATTTTGCTTCAATCCTTATTGATGAATCACTGTTGAACTTGGAGCCCAAGTTAGTTAGATGTTTCCTGTTTTGTGTATTCATTACCAATAAGAAACAGGTAAGAATTCAGTTTCTGGCCCAAAAAGTGTCTAAGAGGTTACATTTTTGTTTGCAATTGCCTAATGGTGCTTTAAAAAATAAATGTCAGTTTTACCTAAGCCTGTTCCTTCTGGATCACCACCTTGAATCTGGGACAGAATAAAGTAGTTTGCTTTAAAATTAATAGGCAATGGATGATATTATTGTATTGTAAACTTTTAGCAAAAGAGGAAATCAAGATTATAATTATATTGAGTTCAAAGATAGAATGAATTTAATTAAATTATGTAAAAATTAACACCCATACCCCCTTGTCAATTACAGAGCCACAGCTAATTTTTTAAAATACCTTAATGATGTGGGACTTACCATAAAGTTTCGAATAGATCTGTGAAAAATTGTATTCTTGTAGTAACCATTTAGGCAGTGTTTCAGAAAATTTTCACATGTCTTGGGAACCTAAAAGTTGTAAAAAATTCTTAATTTGGATGACGTTTTCCCTTAGATCATTAATAGTTAGTTAAAATCCTGTTTATTTAGGAATACAAGTGGAATCAGAGAGAAACAAAGCCAGGATTTATAAAATCCACCTAGATAAAAAATATTGCAAGTAAAAAATGTTACATTTAAAAGGCATTAACAGAATACTTGACCCAAAAATCCACATAGATAAAAAAAACAACCAAGGTCACTACTACATAAATACCTGTGAAAAAAACCCTGAAATGTTATGGAGGAGAACTATCAACAATCAAAATGTAGAGCCAAAATGATACTAATGTTGAACTGCAAGCATAATCATTAAGCTAAATATGAAACCATCATGCTGTTGAGCATGGGAGTTCACTAATAATTGTTGCGCACTGGATATTGTGTTTGATTATGTGCAGTGTGTTTTTGAGAGAGTACTTAGTTAGTGAATGCTCTTCCCGTGTTTTACTTGATGACATATTTTTATGGTTATTTTGACAAATTGCCTTGTCTATTTTGTGCCGTACGTGTTGATTAGTAATCAGTCGAGGAAAGAGCTTTGTATGAGATGGTTATGTATTATTATCTCTGATAGCGAGCTGAGCTATACATGTGTTGATGAAATGTACAGTCTGTGGATATAGTCTATTTATATATTAAAGTTGCATTAATTATGTAAAAGGACTTGTGTTAATTCAGTGTTATTACAACATATGAACAACACGTAAAGAACCTGATGAGGTAATCTAATCAAGTATACAAGGATTTTGACACATATCATTGACCCAAATAACACAGATGGAGGCGATCAGTTTCCAGTTTTTTTTTTGTTCTCTTCAAGTTTTGATTTTCTGACATGATGTCAAAGTCGTGTGGTCACTGAGAGATGGACGACTGATACAAATATAATAGTTCAATAAAAACACATTAAAAAAAAAATTTAATCACTGAAGACTATTTACCATGTCAGAATGAAGCTCCAAGCTCAATGGGCCCAAGTTTGTGATTATCCTGACATAGCCTTTCTTTTTTACACGTTCATATCGTAAAACATCTTCATCTATTAAGTCTGTTTATTAAAAAATTAGGATGGTAAGTTGCAGATTGAAATGAAAAAAAAATTACACAAATTGAAAACAAGAGTGGATCGGGGTGACTTTCTTACATTATTTTCACTTTGAAGACCAAAAACTGATTGATTAGAGTAAATTTTTCAAGCCAACTTTTTAAAAGATATTTTTACTACTTTAAAAAAAAAATGTATGAAATTCTTTGTTTAAATTTGCACAACTGAGATTTGGTTTAAAGTCTAAATTGATAGAAATCCAATAGTCTTAGACCCCAACATAAAAAAAATATTTATTTAATAATGTTAAATTACATTTGCCTTTCATTTTAACTACCAAAAATAAAGCTCCATTAGCTAATTATTATTTTTTTCTGTTTAGTGTTTCACAAAAAACAAATAGAGATATGAAGAAGAAATGTTCGAGCAGGCATTGAAGGTAAAAAATTTCTATTAAAAAAAAAAAAGATTTACCTGCTACAAACTCTGTATGTCTATCCATTGCAGTAGATGTGAATGATGCAGCCACTTGTCCAGTGGAGTAATGGGCCTAAAATGGACACACAAATGAACATTGATTATTATTTTTTTTTCTTTTTCAACATGTACTACCTAAAGGTTAGCTTTGGAAATTATGAAATCTCTTGCATGTGATCTCTTATATGGTACAACTTCCTAAAAGAAACTGACCCCATTCAATGGGTAAATGTATGCAAATAATTACTCTATGGACATTGAATATTAAAATGTATAATGGAAAGTTGATAAAAACATAATTTAATTTAAATAAAATATGTTTTGATATGCAAAGAAATGATTTTCTGTGTAATAAACTATAAAATAAAATAAATACTTTTTTAAAAATAACATACCGCATTGAATTTATCCGCTCGTTTCTTGTCTTCATCTTTTTTTGCCTGAAAGAAAAAAAAAACATTTAAAAGCAGGTTAGATATTTTAAAATTTTGAGATAAATAAAAAAAAAATCATTTTTCAGGTTCATCAGACTCCAAGACTTCAGACGGTGTGCCTTGTTTCTGACTGCTCATTCAAAAGCATTGTTTAATACTGACTGATCAGCTGATAGCCCTTATGTTGTGTAATAAACAAAGGACTGCTTTCAAGCTTTGTGAAGGAAACGGCAGAAATAGGTATGTGGAAGCTTGAAATGGAAAGAACAGGACGAAACATTCTTCTTTTATCATCCAGTCTCTAATTCAAGCTTCCACATACTTTGTTCTGCTATTTCCTTATGTTGTGCCTCATTTAATCCTGGCTGATCAGTGGAAAGTCATTTATGTTGTGCCTTGTTTACTTCTGAGTGCTCATTTGAAAGATAATCTTATATTACCGTAGTAATTATTAGCCCCTCCATACTTTTGAATGCTTATACCCGGTAATAAGTCTTAAAAGTAGATTATTGACACAACATATATTGGCAAAATAGTAAAAAATTTAATTTAGACTTAGAGCAAACATTTCTTTAACTATCTTGGGTCAACTGGGCAGATCTATGGGCCCAGGGTCAAATGAAAAAAAAAAGGGAAAGGCAGATCCATCGACCAGATAATTCAAGCCTCGAGATTGGCTGGCTGATTTTCGTACCAGCTAATATGATTGTTTCTCGCATTTCTTGCTCATCTTGCATGTTAATGATGGCTTCCGTTGATATTTTTTGGAATTATAGCATTTTATATTAATTTTTTTTTTTACTTAGTGACCCCTAAAATGTTTACAAAATATGTGACCTTGAAATATGTCAAAAGGTATACACAGCCCAAGGGGAACATTTTATGATGTTTTCACCCTGCATCTCATTCAAACATGGGTCAGGACTTATTTAGGCTTAAACAATCATAAAATTTAACAAAATTCTGCAAGTGAGACAAGATTATTCTACTTGAAAAAAAAAAAGAATAAATTACATGCTTAAATTAAGCAAATCAGAATATCTCATTTGCATAAATGTTGAGATTTCAGTTTGATTCATTAAGATCGTATTAGTTCATTATTCCTTACAAGAATATGTATAGTTTTATATTTGTAAAGTAATAAGTTTATTTTTATACTTTTTATATGAGTGCTGAGCTTGTAAAAAGGGCCCCTGTCTTCTTGGCACCAACACCCCAAAAAGGCTATGTCTCAAAAGGGTTAAATAATGATATATTAAGTGTAGAAACATCTGAGTGGCATCTGAGCTAAATTTCTAAACACATCAAACATACCAGAAATGGGGATGGCTTGAAGTCTCTGTCCAACTCTTCCAATGTAGATTTAGCTTCATTATTGATTGATTTCAAGTTGTATTTGGAATCTTTGAAGTCAATGTCATCTAAAGGTGGAATATACCCCAAAAAAAAAAAAAAAATTAACTTCTAAATTTCATGCTTGGAATAAAACTAACTATAATGTGTTCCAATGTTTTTTTTTTGTTAAAATAAAACTATTGTCATGAGTATCTAGTGTAACTATTTATATTTTATCGTGTCCCGTCCCCCCCTTCCTTCACACATCATGAATTGTTAAAAGTCAAACTAAGCAGGTAGAAATATGATGAAGCAGGATGGAATGAAATGTTCAACATTTAACCTAAAGATGCTCAGATCCCTTTTTCAATATAAACATATTTAAAAAAAAAAATAGAGTGCAAAATAGAGCTTAAATTATGACTAACTGCTTTATTCAAGTTTTCAAAACGTCTGGGTTTTTTTTTTCCTTCTTCAAAATTTTTTTTTTAAAAAAGGTGGGTAAATTTATAAATTGGAGTAAATGTTGAAATGCTGTTAAGACAGTGGTTCTCAACCTGTGGGTCGCAACCCCTTTGGGGGTCAAATGACCCTTTCCCAGGGGTCGCCAATGACCACCGGGAAACACATATACTATACATTTATGAAGTAGCAACGAAAATAGTTTAGTGGTTGCGGATCGCCACAACATGAGGAACTGTATTAAGGGGTCGCAGCATTAGGAAGGTTGAGAACCACTGTGTTAAGAGGATCATGGTGAATTAGAAGTACATAAAATTTTCAATGTCCTACCATCATCTGTTATCTTGAGGCTCTTTTTTAAGTGATAAAAGGACTGCATGTTGAACTTGTCCAAATTTGTTGGATCCTGAGACATTGAGAAGAAAGAAAAGAAAAGGTGATTCTGCTTGTGAAATAAATAGTATAGAAAATGTATTTAATTAATAAACCAAAATCAATTTTCTTTTAAACTTTTGTTGGCCCCTACCTGAATTGTGATAATGTCTTTGCGTGTAAATGGCTCATCAGTAAGGAGATCCTTCCAGTGAGAGGGTTTGATGTTAAGCCGTTCAACAGCCTGAAATAGTAGCAAGAAAATGTTTTTCACCCCATTTTCATAAACTTTCAGACCCATGTTCAAAGCAAAATTTATAAAATTACTTGATAAATCATCAGCTGATCATAAGCCAGTTTGCTTATTGATGCAACTCTAGTATTTATACTTTCATGTAAAAAAGCAAAATTAAAAAGGAAATATTCACTCACATCATATGAATACACATTTCCACTTTGTCTGATGGCTACAATGTGAGCATTCTCATTGAAAACCTTGAATGTGATAGGACAATGATAATGTCCCTCAGCATTCTTGTGGAAGTTCAATTTGACTAGGTCCTTGGATGTAATTTTCTAGATTGAAATACAATAGTTGATGTTATAAAAAGGTTTACAAACTTTTTAGTCATAGAAGTGATAAAATATCATGAAAACAAATTATGTATAACTGCATGTCCCTCTCATGTGTCTTAGTTAACTCTTAATTTCAGGCCCTTTTGATAATTTCATGTTAAAAAATAAAAACAAAAAATATGATTATTTTCTCTTTTTTTAAGGATTGCTTTAGATTTTGAATTATATTAAAGTTAATAAAGATTAAACATAATGTAGGGGATGGCATTTAAATCCACTTCTTAATTTATATTGGATTTTTTAATTTAGTTTGGATTGAAAAAATTTTAATCTAATTTTTTAAATCAGATTATAAAAAAAAATTAAATATTTGTTTTCTTATCTTTTTCTTTCTTTTAACAGTATAGACAATTAATTTTTATAAAAATTAAAAATAATTTATTAAATATTATCTAAATCAATAAATTGAATTTTAACATACTCATTTTAATTTAAGTACCGTATTTTTGCACATATAAGATGCACCCGAATATAAGACACAGGTTTTGACAATTTGTGTAAAAAATATTTTACATAAGACGCACCTGTATATGAGACGCGGGTTTTGACGACTGTTGAAAACAAAAATTACATAAGACACAAACGGCCTAGCCATCTGCCACACTGAGCACTTTATATCCAGTGGTTCCCTTTACTTTATCATATAGGAAATTATGTCCAATGTTTCATCACCCGTCGGATGTAAACAAGACTTTATTACAATTTTTTGTTTACCGGTAGATCAAATGCAGGACTGCAACAATTATGTTTATTCTTATCTGCCGCCAGGCCAATATCGGATGGGTTTAGTACCTATATCTAGATTCTAGAAACAATAAATGCCAGATGTAAAGGCGGCTTCATTGATATACAAAACAATGAAATGAAAGGATTTTAAATTTGAAGTGGCCTGCATTGGATTGGTAACCGTAATTACTGAACACTTACCCAATTGTTTTTACAACTAGGAATAAAAATCGTGAAACGTGAATATTGACAGCAATAATCATCCTTCAATATCACACACTGTACAATTCGTTAGTGTAAAAAATTACATACCATATTTTCACGCATATAAGACACAACTAATTATAAGATGCACCCATGTATAAGACCCAACCCTGGGTGCGAGGTATGTAAAAAATTTTATAAGATGCGTCTTATATTCACGAAAATAAGTAAAAATATTGGAAAAATTAATAAAATCTGGATTAAAAATCATTAACATTTTAAAAGGATTTTTATAACTTTTCCCAAACAGAAATCTCTCATGGTATATTAAAAAAAATTATTTTGAAATTTCAAATAATTAGCTTAAAATGAATATGAATTTCAATTTAGTTTCACAATTTCTAATTAACAGTGTCATAATATTGACATTTGTCAATGTCATTTGATTCCACAAGCCTTCTGATTAAATAGTCTGAATAGAAAAGTAATTTTTCAGCTTTCTCAAACACATGTCGATGTCTTATTTCTAAAATTGAAGTGTAATTGAAAAAAATGAAATTTATTATTATAAAATTGTGCAATAATAATTATATATTAAGAAACAATATATTACGTGACTAATAATACATAAAAACAAACATAAGTTCTTAGAAGTAAGTGCATTGGCTCTTAAAATATAAATATATAAGATAAATAAAAATTAAACAAATTATTTTTATTGGTCTGATTTAAACTATCTCAACCCGGACAAACCCTGTATAAATTATTCTTTCCATAAAAAAAAAGCAAAAAATTTATGATATAGAATAACCAGTAAGGATTAACATTAGCTTTTTAAAATTGAAATTTAAGTTATACTCAACTTTAAACTTAACAGGACATGTTTCTTGATCTAATGTATATTTATCAAGAATCTTATTTTCAAATGTAAGTGGAGGTTGTAATAGTTTTCTAGCTATGTCATTCCCTAGATAGACTGGTGACACCAAATTGAAAAGTTGCATATTTACAGAGCACACATAGCTCAGTTATAACCCAATTTCATTAAAAAAAATAACCGATCACTTGTAAATTTTCCAAACGTGTAACCAATCCAAACGTGTGCTATATTAAAAGTTCAAGGTTGATGTGTCAGAAATGACACTATAATTTGGTCAGAAAAAAAACATTTTGACCATGATGCAAGGCCGATTGATATGTTCTTAAGTGACAGGAATCTATATAAATATATATTTCAATTCTGAGAAATGAAGCTTTCCATTGATACCAAATTCGATATGGTCGGTCGATTCTAAGTAAATGAATCAAATCGATAAAAATTAAATAATGACTTTTTACCTATTTATAAGGTTAACAAACTAAAATTTTTCAATATTTTCTAATATCTTTTAATATTTAATTTAAATTTTATTTAATTTAAAAAAAAAACTTTTTGAAACCATATCAAAACCCAAAAATACTAAAAAAATTATTTTTTTGCTGATTCATCACTAGCACTGCCCTGTAACATTGGAGCATGATTGTTATTGAGCACAAGGTCTTGTAAATGCTGTCTGTGATTTCATGTTTATTTCTACCTTTACTTTTTGGCTGATTTTCTTGAGGAAGTTAATCTTGTACAGCAGTATCTGCAGATTTAAGGTTTTACTCTTGACAAAGCGGTGAGCAACCTAGAGTCCTTAAGATTGTTTCTGCACAAGAAGAGGTGCTGTCACTGGGTGGAACATGATATTGAAAAGGAATGGCAGGAGAACAATAAATAGATGCTGGGCTCTCTCTGCAAGAAGAATACACTAGGGAGATGTGCTTAAATACATTTACCTCCTGACCTTCAATTCATTTGTTTTTGTTCTTGTCATTGTTATACTGTGGACTTATTTTAACAAGAAGAAAAAAAATCTTGGAATCAAAAAAAAAAAAAGGGGGGGGGGGGGTTTAACCGCACCGGGTGACACCAACCCTAGCTACGCTACTGCTCATACTTATATCTGGACTGCTCATCACTTACCTCCCCATTGGCTGGATTAACTCCATACTTCTTTAAGAATGGGATTATGTTCCTGGAAGGAATAAAATTAAAAAAATATTTTCTTAACAAAATGACAACACATTCTAAGAAATTATGAAAAAAAAAATGTTTCCATGTTTTATTTAATGACTTATATTAAATAGGTAATCATACTTTGATTTCGTTAAAGCAATAATAAATATGTTAACATTAGTTTTGGTCAGCAAAAATTAAACCATTTTCAGACAATGTATTATCTTTAAAAGTATTGACATAAGCATCTAATAATAAATTGAGTTTGTCCTTATTTTCATGTTTAATACAAAAAATGGTTTACCATGCCCATGTCCTAAATTAAAATGTCTTGGACATAAATTTTAAACGAATTTTCCAACAATTATTAGTATGGTGCTTGCATGTTATTGCACCATTATTTGTCAAAATGACTGTTTCTTGACAACTTTAATAAATAAAAAACTTCATTTTTATATAGGGATTATGCATTAATTACTTCAAATTTTTTGACCCCCTCCCCCTGTCAACAACTGTCACACTTTCAATGAACCCCTTCTATTTAAGTAGTTTCAACATTTTCAAAACCCCCCCCCCCCCCCAATGAATTATATTATAAATAAATGTATAAATACATTTTACTTTGTGCTGATGTATTTTAATGACAAAAAATTGTCAGAAATTGTTTTAATTACATTTTTAGCTTGTTAATCAACAAGTTAAAAAAAAATTTACATTTAAATTTGATAATGAAGAATATATTAAAAGATTGTTAAAGCCTAATTATCATTGTTTGTGTAACACTGGGCATCAGGGACATCATTTGGGTAGGGCAGGGGGGCATCCCGCCCCCTTAATTTGTAAGTTTTATTTAAATTGTTATGTACTGTGGCGCATCCAGTAATAAACAGCTTAACGAGCTGACCAAATTTTGGTCCCCCCCCCACCTGAAAAAACCCTGAAGTGATGCCCCTGTCTACAGTAGCTGATTTATCCTGTTTATCTTGTGGAACTGATATATACCAGACAAGACAGCATCATCCTCATCTAACCATTCAGCACTTAAAATTAAAATAGAAGCATTGTCGGTGTGAGAAATAATTGCCATAAGCTCTCTCTAGCTCCTTGCAGCTACTCGCATAGGTCGAATCCATTTTTGTTGAGGAGCAGGTGCTAATTTCCTATGCTCAAGAGGGCATTTTCGGTGCTGTTGAACATGCTTTTTAGATGTTACAGATTTTGCAGCGATGTTATTATTGTTAGTCACTTTACTTTCCCCTAATTCTCAAAATATCTTATTCCTACTCTATCAATATCATTTATCTTGACTGCACATGACACTTGGACCTTGTCCTTGCTCCATACCTGTATCATGATCGCAAACATACCGCCTTAGTCATTTGCGACAAAAAAAATCTACAGGTGAAGAGAGGCCAACTTTTGACTTCTCTTGCACTAAAAAAAGTGTGCTAACCTTCTGACCAGCCATCTGCAGTGCACAGACAGACACACATGAAATAAATTTTATATTGTTAAAAGCCTAAACATTATATCACTATTTACACTCATAAGTTTTTTAAAAATAATGTAATAAAATAATGTAAGATTAAAATTTTAAAAAAGAAAACATGATTATTGATGTCACCTAATCTACACCCCCCCCCCAACCACCTTTCTCTTGTCAACAACTGTCAACATTTCCAACCCCCGATACCCCCCTCCCCCTGTATTTTGCTAACATAAGTAATGGACGCCCCCATGGTGTATGTAGTGTACTGTGAAGAGACATATAATATAAATGACCGCATATGTGGCACTCATCAGACACATTAAACAATATTAAATTGTAATAACCTGATCATGAATAGTACTTTTACTCTTTTTTAAATCCAGCATTGTTACAAGAATATTTACCCAAACATTTTGCAACTTAAGTAATTTACCACTTACTTACATCAAATCAAAGATCACACCATCATTGGTACATAAGGGGTTCTCAAAAGGTTGTAATGAAATGCTGGGGAAAAAATGATTTTAAAAAATTATGTGTACCTTGCAAGAAAAATTTGTGAACAAAATAATACTTCCATATGTATTTATTTTTATTTGACATACATATAAAATTAATTTAATAAAATATATATACAGAAATTTCAGAGAAAATTTTATTTAAAAATATAGATGAAAACTTATTTTCAATACCTGCAGCAGTGATATGGAAGCCTCCGAAACTTTGAGTTTTCACCTGTGTTCTGAGTTCCCTTAAAGCCTCCCCACTCATGTTTCCATTCATTTGTAGTTAAATATCTGTGAAATTTGTACATAAAAATCAAATTTAAAGATTGCTATTAGAGTTACATTTAGGATAGAATTAACATAACAGAATTTAAAAATAAATAATTTCAGACTTGTATACCTTCATAACTAATATTTAATAATATAATTATAATAAAGACAAGGAACTATCTGAATTTGACTACTCACAAAACATCTAATATTACTACTTACAAAACATCTAATATTACATTAGTTTGAGATTAATGTTTGATCAATTTAATATATATATATATATATATATATATAATTTTTAAAATGATTTTATTATGAAATAGGCCTAACCATAAGCCTATACTAGCTTATAGATCTAGCTTTTAAAATATTATATTAAATAAAGTTCTATGTATGATTTGTTAGCTATGTAAGCAGCCTAGTCAATTAGCTTATTATAGGCCTACAATTAATAAATATAAATACTTCTATTGTGTTTTCACACACCCCAAGACCAAACCCCCTCCCCCGTCCAGGCCATATATATTTTTTAGCCTAGGCGATATACTCTAACTAATCATCTCTATAGGCCGTAAAGAGTAGCATAGTATTTAACAATTACTCCTAGGGCAAAAAGACTAATACATGGGTTCCTGGTGGGGTCACAGGCTGGAAAAGTGAACGATTAAAATAATGATTTTAAAGCAATTTCTCAAATTTAATGTTTAACTTCAAAATGCTTTTTACACATCTCTGTCAGATTGTATATTCAAAATTTCTTCATTTGAAACAACAAAGAATGACATGATGAGTTAACATTATGAAAACTCAACCATGCTTTGAAGCATGTTAACAATTTACAGTTTCAAACAATTCTTTGAATATGCCAATGTTAAAATTATATTGAATCATTTCATACTTTTATTTAAGGCTAATTTACGTTTGGCTCGGCACTTTGAGTTTCTGTGTAGGATTCTCTCCCATTTGTTAATTTGTGGATTGTTACAAGATTGACCTTTTTTTTTAAAATAAATAAATATGCTGATGGAATGTTTAAAATTAATTTTTTATTGAGAGGTTAATTATAATATTTAAAACAAGACAGATTTTTTGGGCATTTTAAAAAACGGATATTTAAAAAAAAAATTTGAAAATCTTTTGGATTTTACTTTTGGTGGAAACGGCAATAAAGTGTGTCAAAGTGTATTTCGATGAAACTGTAAGTTGGGTTTTCATTATTTTGTATATTTAAAAAATTATTTTAATCTTTTTATTCAAATTTATGATTTTTGTCCAGTACAGCACAGTGTGTTACTTTAGCAAACAAACATGTCATTTTAGGGTTCACATTAGGCCATAGATATTAGATTTGAAGATTTACCTTTAAGATTGGGGGTGGGGGGGTCGCTACTAAATTTAAGGGTAAATTTAAGCTTAAGTTAGTGGGGACTAACTTTAGGTGTAAATTTACGCTTAAATTAGTGGGGGGGGCTAAATTTAGGGGGTAAATTTATGCTCAAGTTGGGGGGGGGGGGGGGACACTAATTTTAGGGGATAATTTAAACTTGAGTTAGGGATACTAACTTATCATTCAGATTATGTAGAGTAGTAAATTTTAGGATTGAAGGTTTTTCAAAAACAAATTATTTCTTTTAATTTTAACATTATTTTCCTTATTTTTCATTTCTCTCTGTAAGTAGCTAAAATAGCACATTCTCTGTCTTTCCCTTCCCCATTTTAGCAGACAATTTTTTGAGGGAAATGAGTGTAAATTTACCATGTTTACAATTAAAAAATGGATTTTGATGGGTTTTATTTATTTTAGAGTACCCTAAACACATTTTTAAAATGATTGGGTGATGTCAATCGATGTTTATCACAGTGTGATTAATTTTTAAAAATAAAATAGGGTCCTGGGTCATTTTGCTTTCTGAAGATAAGATTCTTTTATTGATCCAAACATATGGAAATGTTTTTTTTATTGCTTTGTACATTTTCAGCACATAAATAAAACAATTTGAACACAAGACATTTATATTAAATTATTTCACTAGAACTAGTAACAGCCATTCAGTGAATTCTCTTAGCCATCAGGGACTTATTAGTTCTCATTAAGATTTGTGACACATATTTAATGCGCAAAAGATTGGGAACCCGTGATCATTGTGGACTAATAGTAATTAATTATTACTCATGTAAGTTGTAGTTAAGAGTTAAGTTAGTTACTAGCTAGTACTAATTAGTAGTTGAAGTAGTTAGTAAAAGTAGGGGAAGAGACATGATTATAAGCCTACTAATAAGTACTAACTACTAAGGGGGGGGGGATCCATAAATGACCTCACGCAAATTTTGCAGATGTTTACCTCCCCTCCCCCCCATTGCCAGAAAAAGTTAGACCCCAAAATATAGCGTCACAAACTTCTGCATCCCCCAGTCTTATACAAACTCTTAAAAAATTCACCTCCCATGGATAATGAATTACCGCACCTGTGTCACAAAATTTCCCTAAAACAGTGGTTCTTAATCAGGGGTGAAAGACCCAGAAAATTGTATTTGCTGCCATTGCTAGTTATTGCTGCCTTTAAAAAAAAAGTTTTTATGCATTTTGATAAGCAGCTGGTGCATTGTTTTAGTTTACAGAAAGTTAATTAAAGAAATAAAACTACAATAAGTAAATTATTTTCATATTTATAATGTTATTACAATGTAATTTACAGGGAGGGGACGTTAAAAACTGAATGGGGCTGCAGCGCTGCAAAAATATTTAGAATCCCTGCCCCAGAACATTTACTAAGATCAAACCCCCCCCCCCCCCCCCCCTAACCATTTTTGTTCCATCACACTTAAGGTGGTAGCCCTAAGTCTATGACTCCTGTCTGCACTTTTTGACATAAATTCTCACAACTGTCGAAGTCACTATGCCCCGAGTTTCCTACTCTGTGGCGTCATGTAAATTGATGAGATGCTGTTTTCGGACCTCGCATACCTATACTGATTTTCTCGGTGATTGCAGTTTAAAAATAAAATAATTATAATTGTTGTATAAAAGAATAATGTTAAAAATGTCAGTAATTTTGGTGTTATTTAGTGCATTTTACCCTCCCTTTCTAATGTGATGCCCTTAGCCCCTAGCCCTACCTAGACCCGTGACTTCATTTATGGATGGCCCCTGCCCTAGTACTAGTTATTCTAAACTACTTAGGACTCTAACCTAACACTAAAACTAAAGTTAAAGATTAAAAGAGTATTATTAATAAGGCAATTAAGGTAATACTTAAGACTTTATTATTTCAAGTAAAAGAAGAGAAGTAGGCTAAATAAATAGTTAAATATTGTTTTTGCCGGTTAGTTGCTTTAAAATTAAAGGCAAATTCTTTGGTTATTGAGATGGGTGTGTGAAAAAAATGAAGTTCTGGGCTATAGGATCGAAAATGACAAAACTTCAACTTACAACTTATCTTTTTGATGTTGTTTCTTCCCCATTGTTTTTTTCTATATTATATTTTCATCTATTTGCTCAAAGCAGTTTTCAGATTATCGACTACTTGTTTTTATTGTTTAAGTACTTAGTAATCATCGTAGTAATCATCACAGAAGCTTAAGATAGTCGAATATTTAAAACGAAACTATTCAATTAATTAATTAATAATTAGTGTATAATATTTGTAACAAAAACTTTTCAATTTTTTATAAACATAACAAATTAATTAACCAAAAAATGGCTTCCACAAGAAGTGTCACATCAGAAATGTTGTTAATTAAACTAGTGTATTACCCAATTACCCAATAATTTCAAGAGAAATTTGAATTGGGGTTATATATTACATTTAGTTTCTAAAATAAGATTTTTTTGTATTCACGTTTGACAATTCGCTTTTTAAAAATTAACCACTGCTGTTGTTTATCCTTTATTAATATTTAACTTATAATAAAGCTGAGCGTTTTATCCTATAATGTTGTTAGAGAATTTCTAGTTTGGTAATCAATCTTCCTGGCTAAAAAGAGAGAGAGAGAGAGACAAGAAAAAAGTGTTTATTGTTGGGGGCGTGGGGGTTAAGATGCTCCAAAGTGGGCTAAAAGGGGGGGGGGGTGGTTAAAAAGGTTGTGAAACACTGCTTAGCATTATGAGTCATTTTGATAGGTACAACTTTTATTACAATCACCTTAATTAAAAAAAAACAAAACTCTTATCATTTATAAATTGATTAAACTGGTTAAGAAAAATAGTAATATACTATATTGACATCAATAAATGAGTATTTCTATTTCTTCATACGTTTATAAAGCCTTCATTTAAGGTAAGCTGTCTTTTTTTTTCCTTTTCAATTTAATATTGATACATCTCAAATGATTTTTTTAAAAGAATGGAGGGATGAAGGAATATCAAATAATTTATTGATTGCTTTAACTCTAATATATTCATTAAAAATATAATTAAATCATTTCCAAATTCTGGATGAATAACCGAGAAGAAAGACAATCAAATCCAAACCTTACTATGAAACAAAATAATCGATTACTAAAGTTAGTTTGGTTTGTTAATTAGACTTATGATTATACATCCGGTATTTCGCTCAATACATTTTGTCTTACAGAGGTTAGTAAATTAATTTTAGCAAAACATCTTTTGTTTATCATTTTTCTAAATCTAAGTTGTAAAATTGCTTTAACACATTAATATCAGTTGCCTGAAAAATTTTCATGTTATTGGCAGAGCAGATGACGATGATGTAGATTGAAATTATGTAGAGTCAGCCTAGTATAATCCGAATAATCCCTATACTAATCTTACTTACTTAGACTAACTTAGACTTAAAAGTTAAGTTTAAGCCTAACTAATTAATTAATATTATCATTAAAATAGTACTAGTAGTCACTGTATTAGCTCTATACTGACTATACTATAAGTTATAACGCTATAAACTATAACTATAAGAAGCCTGTGGCTATTCGGAACCGCCGGCGGGTATCAGAAGTGAGAGGTTAGGTTTATTATTATTATTATGGGACCATTCCTTAAAATATTATTGTAGGCATTGTAATTGTAGGGTTTGTAAGACAAAATTTGGTATCAAATGAAAGATAATTGACATGGACTATATTTTTGTAAACTTACTTCTTCAGTTTAACTAAAATAAACTACCATTTACTACCACAAATGACATCCGAATAGCGTTTAGTCAAAAGGGACCCGGGTCCTAATAGTAATAGAGGCTATGCGACTATGTGTGTCCTGGTCCCTTTAGACTAAATGCTATTCTGATGTCATTTGTGGTAGTTTATTTTAGCTAAGAAGAATTAAGAAGTAAGTTTACAAAAATATATTCCATTCAATTATCTTTCAGTTGATACCAAATTTTGACTTACAAACACTACAATAATATTTTAAATATTTTGTTAATCCCAACCTCTCACTTCTGATACCCGGGTCCGAATAGCCACTTCGTAACTAAGCACAAATTATGTATGAAATTGGCTTACTTAGTAAGTTAATATTGCGGCATATGATTGACTTGTCTTTTAGACCTTTATCAATCAATATTCAAGGATTCAATGCCCGCCAATAAGTATTTTTATAGTAATATTTAGGCTAACAGTCAAGTTTCTTCATATAACAGACATTGATTTGAACTGAAATCTTTTTACAAATTTAAATACAATCTACCTCTGAGTACTGTGACCACTTTGCATATCCATTATATTAAGTTTAATGCTCTCTTAAAAATTCATGTCATTGTCATAGTTTTAAAATTAGGAACTAGAGCAAGACATATTTTATTACTAGAAAAATATCTTGCTGTTTATAGGCTAATTATAATAGTATATATAATTAAGGGCCTAAGTTAAAACCAAGTAGATATCAGTATGAGTCTTGACAGCATTTCACTCTCCCCTGAACTGAGAACTTTTGAAATTCAGATCTAGCCCTGGGCAAAGACTAGGAATAATATAAATCAAGTCAGACTGAACTGCAGATATGAAGCTGTGGAAGGCATTAAAAAATGAAATGTTTTATTAATTAATCTAATGCTTTAACTGATCTGCTTCAAATAAAGTCATTAAAGTCCACTTTTCAAAAGGACAAACACACTTCTTTAAATTTAGTCTCTACACACTCAACACACTACAGACATAACCAGACCAGTTATAAAAGGCACAAAACTAAAAACTTTTTTTTGTTGAAATTTTTTTTTGACTATTGAAATGGAAAATGTAAAAAAAAAGGCTGAACACAAGAAAAAACAAATAAGAAACAAATAATTTAATATTGGAAGGAATAATGTAGTTTTGAAAATTATTGATATAATTTCTGAAATGAATGATTATTTTAAATGTTTTCAGAAAAATCTCACTGACATCTGGATGCCCTAGCAACCAGAAGAATTAAAATATTTAGTTTGGACAGTGTGAGCATTGGTATTATATTGGCTGATACCACTGCATTGCTGCTTGTGCTGCAGGCTGGTGGTTTGTTGAATGTCTTTCGACCCCTGGTCTGTTCAGTGCTATTTGCAATGTAAATTATCCTGCAAAAGAAATTGGATCTGACATTCATTTATATCTTCCACTCAAAGATTTTGAAATAACTGGATTCTGTATGAAAAGGTTTTGTCAAGTGAAAACGATTGGCTTTTCTTCATACTGTCAGTGCATTTTTTAATGTGTCTATAGAAAGAATAGTTATGCCTGTTTTCTGTTGTGGTGATCTCATGTTCATTTTTTTGCATGTTCACTTAAACAAAACTGGAGTTGAAAGATGTTTGTGTAGTCTTGGCACCATCTTATCTGTCCACACACTTTTGAGTGTAAACATATTAAAAGGGGAATGCACTTTTGTATGTCTGGACACTCATAGTTTCTGAGACTTCTGCTTTTTAAGTGAAAACCTCAAACATCCAAACCATGGTGAATGAAAAGGTTGGATTTTGAGGGAGCCACTTGTAGCAGAATGAACAACTAAATGGAATGGAATTATTTTTTGTTTTATTCACTGCCAATATATGTTGTTGTTATTCATTTAAGTAAAGACACATTTTACTTGAGGTAATTAAATTATATCATTGGAATTGATACATATTTTTTTTTTCATGCATTTCAATTTCTTATTTTTTTGTACAAGTTACTTATATTGAAATGAATAAAGGATAAAGAAATATATATATATATAAATCTGATCACCATTTATTTTAAGAAGACTCAATTGAATAGAAATTATGAGTGACCATATAGCAGCCTTAGATGAGTCGGCAATGGAAACATCAAGAGCAGAAGAATCTGGAGCTCATGTGGATGGTAATGAGATTAGTAATCTGGATTCCCATGAAAATGAAGAAGATGTTAGTAACAATGAGGATGATTATGGTGACCCAGGAGAGGAGCATGAGTTTGAGATTATTGATCAAATAGAGAGCGAAGAGGATGATAGGGATAGCGGAGAAAAGGCTGAAGACGACCGTCTGAGGAAAGGAAGAGAAAATGATGATGACTACAGTACCACCTCAGATGAGTTGGATGACTCGGAACTCCATGCTATGCTAGAAAAGGGAATAGATAAAGAGTCAATTAAAAAACTTGATGGTTATGAAGATGGTCGACCCACTATCAAGCATAAAATTGTGCTTCATGGTGAGTTCAGTTTGTGGTTTTGTTCTTTTGATCTCCTTTTAAAAACAAAATGCTGTTATTAAGAAATGTATTCTTGATTCTTGCTTTAAACTTCTTTTATCATGTAATATATTTAAAATACCCATGAACAAAAAAAAAGTGTAAGTTGACTTTAATACTTGGCAAATAAATCCTGTATCTTTATGCACAAATTATTGTTTCATAAATTTATATTCAGAGCTGGAGTCTGACCCATTTGATATCCTTCCTGAGGGCTGGGTTTGTGTGACCCATAACTGTGGTATGCCAGTCTATTTACACAAGGAGACCAGAGTCTGCACCATGGCCAGGCCTTATTCTTTGGGAGCTGCAAGTGCAAGGGTTGGTTATTAACTAACGCATGAAATGTTCTATGGTTTACATGTACTTTGTACATAGTTTTTGTGCACTTTCAAATTTCAGATGCCTCCCTGGTAGAAGCATACAGAAGAAGAAGACATACAGTATTCTGAGCTAGGCTCTTTTGATTCATCTTTTGAAGTTTGGGAAATTAGTCTGACATTGACACCACTCCCACTCATAGCCCTGATTAATATTATTGAATACATCCTCTATCAATAATTCATGAACATGTTTTGCCAATTATATCCTGCCAATCATTGTTAAATAAGGATGAGCCAGAATAAATTGTGATGTATCTATTAAGTCTTTATTGATTTTAAATTTAAAAAAACAAAACATATTTAGCAGATATATATGTCTCACTATACATTTTCAGACTCATGACATTCCAGTATCTGCAATTCCATGTTTGCAGTATAGACGACAGATGGATAAATTAAAATTGGAGAAAGGAGGTGAGAACTTTACTTTTTAAATTAATTCAGCTCTTAATGCACAGGCAGTTCAAATGGATGATTATATAATTTATCAAATTAATTTTGTGAAAAATCTGAGCTAGTGGGGTTTGGGACTCATCAAAATAAGCGCTGAAAGAAATAATAATAAATTAAAAAAAAAAACTTGGTTAAGTCTTAAAAAAACCATTGAAATCTTTACATAATGGGGAAAACAAGTGGGATGTTATGAGTCCTTGAGTAAAAATAACACAGTCACAAAGAGAGGGACAAAAAAGTAACAGTAATGGTTGTTGGGTGGGGGGGGGGGATATTGACCCCATTTAGAGTCTTGCTATATCCAATTTGGTACAAATTAATGAGTCCATAAATTCACCTGAGAAGCCTTTAAAACCTCTGTTACCTGTAAAGTCTTTTCTGTTGTCCCACAAATCAATTAATTGATCAAAAAGGCTAATACAGATCAATTATTAGAATGGCAGATACAGATTATGTGCTGATTAATGAACAGAAATAATAGCAGAAAAAAAAACTGATGACTTAATGGCTATTAAGCTTGAAGAAATATTAATTGCATTCCTTTCATTAGTTTTCTTAGACCTAAATTTCTATTCCACTGTCTTGAGTTATGAAGCAAAAAAACAACATTTTTAATAATATTAAAATGTTTGATTTACTTCTATTTTTAAAAAAATACAACTGCAAGACAAATGTTAATTCTTAGTGGACAGGGATTTCCTCAACAAAATAATTCATTTAGACAGTAATAAAATTATTCAAAGTGAAACTTTTAAACTTTAGTGCTTTTAATTCAATCATATTTAGGGACAGTGCACATAACAGAAGAAGAAGAAACTACAAGTGGGAAAAAGATAATGGAAGCTATAGAACCAACCAATCCTGTCAGTGCAAATGGCACAATAGATGTTCAAAACTCAGTTTCTTTGTTAAATGTGGATTCTGCTTCTGTGCAGTTGGCTGAGAGGAAATCTCCAGCTAAAGTTTGGGTTGTGACAGAAGAGTCTAAAACTTCAGTGAATGGCCAGCATGAAGCTCTTCACACTGGGGTCGAGGACTTCACTGTGCTAGAGAATACCCTGATCAAGCCAAGAAGTGCTTGTAACGATGGTGCAGCTGAAAAGGTGCAGTCTCCAGAAGGGGAGAATATTGCTGTAAGGCTGAACAGCTCTGCTTGTCTTGATCGGTCTGGGGATGAGTGTTTAGAAAATTCAGGAAGCAGCTCATCTTGTCCCGTAATCGTTGGTGATAGTGATGTTGGGGTCAGTGTGACCATGTCTGGGACATGTCCATTTACCCACAGTACACTAGGAGCAGAATCAACACAAGAGGAAGTTACTCTAATAGAGCCTGACATACCAAGAGCTGGGAATCTGGATCCCATCTGTATTGCTCAGAGTGTTACCCCTTATGTTTCACCAGAAAGTACTATGCAGTCTAATGTAAATGTCAGAGAAGAGGCATCAGGCAGCACTGAGCCATCTGAGCTTGTCACCAGCAGCAGTAATCCCCTGGCAACAATTAAGCGCAAGATTGAATCACTTAAAAATAAACGTGGAGACAAGCGGCGTAAAGTAGATAATGGTTCTGCCATGGGGTGGCCAGTTGAAAATAATGTTGCCGTAAGTGCCCTCAACTTAAATAATGATGACAGTTTTACAGGTGAGTTTATTTTGTGAATAAAAAGCCTTATAAACTTATTGAAAGAGCCTTTGTTCAGATTAGCCTTAAACATCTTCAGCTGTTAGCAAACATGGTACATTTTGGAAAGCTACTTGCAAATATAATTTGTTAAAATGATTTAATAAATTACACTAAAAACTTTACAAACATTTATGTATCTGTTTTGTTCATGTTTAGAGGTTTATGAATTTTTTAAATTCTCCGTACAGCTTCACAAAATGCAAGTGCTAATGAAAAGTTAAAGGCTCATGCAGCAGAGGTTAAAATCAAGAGTGCCGAAGAAAGAGCCAAGGAGTCTTTACTAAGTAACTGAATAAATATTTTTGTGATAGTTTCTCCAAAATTAAACTGCAAAAAAGTAGATAAACATGTCTGTATATTTGTAAAGATTTAACAGTATAAATTATTTTAACTTTGCAAGCAAGTTGTTTACAGTTAGAAAGACATTACTGAAATTTTATTTTTTTAAAATCCAGATAGTTCAACAATACACAATTACTGTACTAAACTGTTCCAGTTTAAGACGCTAGAGGTGAAAAAATATAGGTGAGTTTCTGGAATTGTTTTTAGGATTTGATTAGTAAAGACCAAATAATTATAAAATAAAAGTGAGAATTTGTAAAAAAAAATAATTCATTAAAAATAAATTATGAAGTTGACTTTCATCCCTATTTTATCCTTATTTTATTGTATTTTAAAAAAAAAGACATTTGTTTTCCATTGTATCGTTTGATTTTAAGATCATGGCGAGAGAGGAGGAAACATTTAGGGGAGAGAAATAGACGGAGTCGCCCTGAGCTGGTATGGTAAACCAATATTACTTAAGGCTTAAGTTTGAAAAAAAAACTGTAACCCCTTAATTTTAATAATTAATTATTTGATTAAAATAAGATTCTTTCCTAAAGGGTGGGTTTAATTTGTAAATGGTTTAAGCCAAATTTGATTTATTTTTAAATAATGTTTTTTTTTTTTGTCTCTTCACAATTGTATATTTTTTATTGCCAGAACCAAAGATGTTAAACTAGAGATATATTTTAAAGTATATATATATATATATATATCAGTATTGCTAATACTCTTTTTCTGATCCTTCCCCAAGGTTCACATTTCATTAACTAAAAGAGAGGTGAGATCTGGTAGCATCTGGTTAAAAAGAAAATGTTCTTCTTCTTTTTCAGCCGCCATCTACCAAACTGATAACATGTCCTATTCCAGGGAACACCAAAGCTGATGGCAATGGGGACAATGTCAAGAAAAGGGGTATACTGTTCAATGTGGTTTTTTAAAACCTTTTTTTAAAAAAAAAAAGTCCCATCTATGAGTCAACTATGCCACCATGCATTTTTTTATGTGTTGTTTGTCCCTTTTTTTTAAGACTGACCAAAAAAAGCTCCCTGTTTTGGCCTATCCTCTTTAATCAGATCTGTTTACCCTCAGACTGTTAAATTCATACAATATCATCACGAAAGCTTTCAATACATTATCTTAATAGTAATAAAAAAAAAAATACAGTATATAAAATGTAGACCTCAAAATCGTACATTGTACGCCAAAATTGTAAGAGTAAACAGTTCTGTCTTTAATGCATAACTTTGTTTGCATAACTGCAGTTATATGATTGTAGCATATTTTTTGTTCCTATTTTTTAAATTTTGTATTAACGTTCAATTTTCTGCAGAATTTATCTTGAACCCAACTGGCAAGTCATACCTGTGCATTCTCCATGAATATATGCAACGGACACTTAAAATTCAACCACTGTATGTCTTCAAGGAGTTAGGTAAGTATTATGTTTTGTAATATGTAACATGAACATTTAAAAAATCATTCTACTAAATTATTCTTACATCTAACTTTTAAAATTTAATTTGTTTTTTTTCCTCATTAAAATTCTCAGAAAATTCCAAAACACCATATGGTGCTACCGTTATGATCAACAACATTGAATACGGCACTGGCTACGCATCATCTAAGAAAGTTGCCAAACAGGAAGCAGGTTAGGTAGAAATTCATTAGTAAAAATATACATACAAATAACTGGATGTCTTTTGATTTTGAAATAGGAATAAATTGAGGTCTGAGGTCATTCAAAAATTTTGCTCAATTTCCAGATATGCTATAGTCAGTGTAATTTTTTAACTACCTTCAATTAACATCTTTATTTGTATATGTCTGTTTAAAGATTTTTACTTGAAAAAAATAGCACTTTTTAATGCCCTACATTAACAATGTTGCAGACACTTTTTAACCAATTTTATCGTGCTACTAATGTATTTATTTTGAAACAATTCACTTATATTAACAAAGGTTAATAATTAATGGGATTGTTCCAAAGACCATCCCAAAAATTTTACATAATTTATATTCTTCTTGTCTAGATCAGATTGGTTACAAAATATTTTTTATCTATTTCAGCAAAGGAAACTCTCAAAGTTCTGATTCCTGATCTTTTCAAGAAGATTACGGATCAAGAAATAAAGAGAAACATATCAGATTTGTCTGTGAGTATTTTTAAATTCAATGCCGTATATTGTTTATCATTTTAAGTCCAATGTTTAAAATCTTATTTAAAAGACTTTATCACAATTTAATTGTCCAATAAAGATTTATATTCTATTTCTTTTAATATATAAAATATTTGTGATCGTAAATAAAATTAAACTAATTTCTTATCTTGCCTGATGACAATAAATTATCATAGTATCAAGAAAATATTTTTGAAATCTTTTTAGACAAATTTTTTTTGTTGAAAATTCCAAATCCACTATATTTGTAAAAATTTCTTGCTGATGATATCCAATTAAAGAAGTAGCTCTTGTGTAATATCTGTTTTAATGTTAAGCATTTTATTCGCAGTTTTTTGATGATGTGAAAGTAACAGACCCCAGGGTCAATGAATTAGGAAACAAAGTTGGGCAGCCGAGTCCGTTCCAATTGCTGCTTGAGTGCCTAAGAAGGCAGGTTTTTCTATTAAAAAAATATTTGAATTCATAATTAATTAGGCACTAACTTGATCTAAGCACATATCTTGATCTAAGCACATAACTTGATCTAAGCACATATCTTGATCTAAGCACATAACTTGATCTAAGCACATAACTTGATCTAAGCACATATCTTGATCTAAGCACATAACTTGATCTAAGCACATATCTTGAAAAGATGTGAAATATCAAACTAAACTAGACATAACAAAGCCTGGTTTGAAAGGGTATGAGGATTTCTTCGCCTCTAAAAAAGAAAAAGGAATATTTTTAAAAAATGCAGACATTTTTAAAAACGTAACTTACAAAAAAACCCACAACTTTTCTTGTATCTGATCTAAAAACTTCTTTAGAAACTTTGGCATGGGCAACACTCAGTGTGAAGTAAGCACCAAGCCACTAAAGAACCAGAAGTGTGAGTTTACCATAAATGTTGGGAAACATTCAGCTACGGTGAGTTTTATTCTGTTTAAACATTTTTTTAACAATCAACTAGAACATTTTTTTTTATGATACTGGGGCCATTGTAAAGATTGGACAATCTTCTTTGGTCTTAAGAGTTAAATGTTCAACTGTATGCCATTTTTTTTTGTATCCAGCCAACATATGATTCTGTTATTGATCCAAATAAATGGAAATATGCTCGGTTAAAAAGTACATATTCATATTCAACGTATTACATAAAAACATTGACATTAAGATTGAGATATAAAATTTTAAAACATGACAATCGCACCTAAAACTTAAATTAGTTTTTGTCTCCGTTGTTTTAAAACTGGTGGCAGGGCCTCAGGTGAATCACAGTGTGGTCCAATGTTCCATTAACAATATTTTTAAGACGTTTGTAGGATTTACATGTACTATCTTTGGCCTTATATTTTATCATCTACTTTGCTAGGTGGTGGCCAAAAACAAGAGGGAAGGAAAACAGCTGGCAGCACAAGCCATCCTGGCCAAACTGCACCCACATGTACCAAGTTGGGGATCCTTGCTGCGTCTGTATGGAACGAGTGTGGAGAAACCTATTCAAAAGGTAATTCTTCTATATTAAGACATTAGGGACCCCAGGTAGATAAAATTAAGTTTATCATATAAGTATGGATTCTGTTGTACAAAGTACTCTTCAAAATATCCATTGACTAATTCTATACAATTTATAATTCTAATTTAATTTGTTTGACATGTTCTTTTGTTGACTTTTATTAAACAAAATAAATATATTAGTTTATTTAAAAACAACTGTGTACTGTAACTTTAAACATTTTAAACCGTATTTTCTCAAATGAATTGTTTATTTTAATTAATAAATATTAATATTTTTTTTTAGCCTGAAGAAATTAATGATGTGAAAAGCCATGTACCTAATCACTCAGTACTAGAAAGTTTGAGACAAGAAATGAGAAAATTACATCGTCAAAAGGTTTGTTTGAAAAATAAATGTTTCAAAATTTCAAGTTATCCAACAGATTATATAGCTTAAGGTAAACAATGAATATTTAGCTTCTTTAATGACTTCAGTTGTTGTTCATCTTTGGCATGTGAAGATGGTCAACGCTGGATAGTAGCCTTGACTTGAGCTGTATTTTGTTTAACTCATTCCCTACGGCAGTGCTGCTTCCGTACTTCATTTATTTTCCTTTCAAAAGGGAAGTAACTCGGTTTTGAAATTGATTTACATTTTAAAAATATTTTTTAAGCTGCTAAATATTAATAAATGTTAATGAATTAAGGACGAATGCATCAAAGAATGGATAAGGTTTAATAAAAATATAACATTAGCAGCGAAAGAATAATGAACAATGGCCAAAAAATCGATTTTTGGCACCTTGGACGAACACATGCTAGATATAGATGCGCCTTACTAAAGCACACGTAGCTTAAAAGTGAAACAAGATAAAAACATCCGGTTTCTAAATTGAAATCACGCCATGGCCGGAAGTCTCGATGGATGCGAGATTTCATTGCTATTTTTAACTAAAAACGAGAGAGGAATGTCACTATGCGCCGGGACGCATCCGTCAGAACCCCTAAGGGACGCATTTAGTCGCATACGTCGGGAATGAATTAAAGTGAGGGAGAGTTGCTCAATAGGTCAGCCTTTCTTGTCCTTGCCTATTTGATCCAATGGCAAAGACTTAGTCAAGAGGACTGGAAGACAGGTCAGCATGCAGTGGATGACCAGCAGTGTTTCTTGTATCTCACCACGCTCATTATGCGTTTCATTGTCGGAATTTTCATTGTGTCAATGTCATACCGCCTGTGGGACTCCATCTCCTGGTTTGATTCAGAGTTTGCCTTCTCTTGGATGAGTAGCCATCCAAGGATAACGTGACCCATCCTTACAGTTACTACCTAGCCAGTGATAATCTCCAATAATTATCAATGTACATATGAACCTCCAGATCACAGACTCATTAACTTGGTATCATTCATTTTTGGTGGATATCAGGCAGAGCTTGAGGGCAATTTTTAATTAGGGTCTATTTTCCTCCACTCAGCTGGTGAACTGTAACAACCTGTCCAACTATAACAACCTGTCCAAGTATAACAACCTGTCCAACTATAACAACCTGTCCAAGTATAACAACCTGTCCAACTATAACAACCTGTCCAACTATAACATGTCCAACTATAACAACATGTCCAACTATAACAACATGTCCAACTATAACAACCTGTCCAACTATAACAACCTGTCCAACTAAAACAACCTGTCCAACTATAACAACCTGTCCAACTATAACAACCTGTCCAACTATAACAACCTGTCCAACTATAACAACCTGTCCAACTATAACATGTCCAACTATAACAACATGTCCAACTATAACAACCTGTCCAACTATAACAACCTGTCCAACTATAACAACCTGTCCAACTATAATAAAATGTCCAACTATAACAACCTGTCCAACTATAACAACCTGTCCAACTATAACAACCTGTCCAACTATAACATGTCCAAGTATAACATGTCCAACTATAACAACCTGTCCAACTATAACAACCTGTCCAACTATAACAAAATGTCCAGCCCCATTTTTATTTCACAACATTAGTCTCTACTGTATACATTAAAGAAGAATGGTATTATGAGTTGTATTTGCTCCCATTTCAATATTTCATATCATCCTCTGTAAGCCATTCCATAATTATTTATGTGACTGATTTCACCCAACAACAGGAAGCCATCCAGTCCAAAGGTAAAATCATCATATCAAGTAAAGACTTGCCTTGTAAAATGTCGGGAGTGGACCTGTAAAATGTTTCTGACACTGAGACCTTGGCAGACGCTAGCAGCAAATGTTGAATGAGATGGCAGATCTACTTCTCATTGGATGCTGTTGTTTTGTGAGACTGTCAATCAAGAGTAAGAGATGGTGAACAAAAAGTGCTGACGAGAAAAACAATAATAAAAATACTGATGAGAATGTCAATTGAACATTTCAATATATTTTCAATCAGATGATGTCAGCCTGCCTTGTACTAAACAGATATTCAAGCGCACATATTATATATATATATCTATATTTATATTCATTATTTTGTAAAAGTGTAGAAAAGATCTTATTTTCTTAGAAGCTTTTATGCTCCTCATGTCTCATGAATTCACAGTTTTTTTAAAGGAAAAAACAACTAAAAAATCCCACCTCCTTAATTAATGTGATGATAGTTTGATAAGTTTCATACAAAATGTGTATGAAATTGATGTCAAATCAGTTTGTTGAGAGTGTGTGATTGAGTCCATGTTTGGCATTAACTACTTCCTCACTAAATTAAGCATAGCAGGGTTGTGTGAGTACACTTTTTGTGTGATGGATGTAATTCTAAACTGTCCTGTCCTTGAATTATGTGCAAAATCAGTGTGCATTACTGGAAGATTAATAAGACACAAACAATTTGTGCCAATGAAACAGTATGTGTAAGCTTAAATTCTAAGACAAAACACACATTTAAACGCTTCGGCTCTTCATTACAACATAATAACAATAACATTAATGTAAATTTAAATGTAAAAAAACCGGTAATAAATTTAATTCCTACCTACTACTATTAAAAAATTAAAAGAAAGGAAAAGAAAAAGAATACTCCCTGACAAAAAAAACACAAAGATCTGAAGAATGAAAAGAAAAAAAATTAGAAGTATATTAAGGTGCTGCAATATGTTGCTATTTCTTCATGGTTGGACCTGTCTCCAACTGATTTTAAAGCAACTGCCGATTCGTGTAACCATGCCAATTCATGTTGTTCAAGAAAATCAATTTGAAAAGCAAATCCTTACCCACACTGGCTTCCTGATGATTACAACAAGATATCAACACCTAGTTTTGCAGAGTTAATGCTTCAAGTTTTGTGTACAGAAATCTAGGACTTTGTATAGCATAAACAGGTTCACATAAATTAATGTATTTTAATGCGATGGAGCTTTTTTTCCCCCCAAAAATAATCAATATCCTTGTAGATTAAACAAATCTTTTGTTTCATTGCTTTGGGAAAATCTGAAAACTTTACCTTTAAATGAGGCATTCTAAATCATTTATTTGTTTATGTTATTGAAATATTAGATTAGTAAATGTAAGAGTAATGCACACTCACTGATTTATTCTAGTTAAGCTTCAATATATTTATTACATCAAAGAGACCTTGTTCCATGTGCTTATTATTTTGTGTGGATACATTTCAATCAATCTTGCCCTATTGCCCTTGAAATGCTTGTTGAGACTTAGCTACTTTACGGCCTATCATAGCCAGATTAGGTTGCATCCTTATTCCCAATGGTGATATTTTTAAAAAACAAATTATGTACTGAATCATTTCGAATTAAGTTCAGAGAAGTGATCGTAATCTTGAGTGGTGAAAATTTTAATGTGAGCACCAAAATATTGTATTTATTTTCAAAAGATGAGAATTATACAAATAAACACAATGTTATCAATTGTATCTAAATGAAAACAACACATAAATTGTTCAGCTGATGCTTTTCTTTTACTTTTAGTTTTTTGTGGAGTTAAAAAAAAAATGTTAACTTCATTATACTTCATAATCATAATTAAAATGCACCAATGGATAAGCGATAATTTTTTTTTTGTGTCAAACTATTAAAATTGTCACTGCAGTGAATTTCTTGTCAGTGATAAAGGATGTAACAATTTTCTTTTTTTACTTTTCAGTTGTTAATTCATGTCAATTGTTAAACTTTTTAAAAGCATTAAAAAAAATTCTGTTTTAAAATATCTGTCTGATGGCCATACATTTCTACCTTTGATAGATTATTAATTTTTAAAAAAAAAGTCATTTTGAAAAATTGTCCAAGATCCTTTCATACTAGGTGATTTTAAGCTGTAACTGTAATACCTAGGCTTTCACACCCCATTCAAATTCATTCATTCCTGAAAAGGAAAAAAGGGACATTAAGTATTAACACTAATATATTTTAGTTGTAATCCTAACAATTTTCAAAGATTGATTACATGAATCATTCATATATTATCTAATAGCCAGATAAATATTAAACTTCTTCTGTTTAATGGAAAACATTATTCAGTTCATTCATAAAGATTTACTAAATTTTTTTTTTTTTTATTAAAAAGGAAGAGAATGTTTATTCAGTTCAATGTATATGAAAAAGAATATAATATTTGTTTATTATTGATATAGTGAGTGTAACAGCGTTACAATATTTGTTTATTATTGATATAGTGAGTGTAACAGCGTTACAATATTTGTTTATTATTGATATAGTGAGTGTAACAGCGTTAAAATATTTTGCAACTCACACTGTTAGGTTTTAAAATCTCAGGCAATTCAAAATACAGAAATAAAAAAAATAGCAAAGCTTTTAGAAGTTCTGGTTAGCTATTCGTGCTCAGTGCCGCTTCTGCTCATTGTTTGTCAGGTTAGCTATTAAAGTTTAAGGTAATTAAAAAAAAAAATGAGTTCCATGAAGCATCGTTCAAAGTTATTATTAATGATTTAATTTCAATCTCTCTGGCATTAAAACCCTTTCGCTACCGATGACGTTGATGCGATGTCGCGATCACCCACTTTCAATTACCAAGGATGTCACATAGTCGTCATAACAGAAAGGCAAAGAAATTTTCTAAAATACAGAGGACGTCACGTCGACGTCATATTTCAATGCTATATATTTCTTTATTCGTAAATCTATAAAGGAGTAAAAAGAGAATCGGATAGAGAATGAAAATAAAGGAAATTACTTCTTTTTTTTCTTCTTTCTTTTAAAAAAAAAAAAAAAAAAGTTTTATATTGCTGAGTCAGCAAGAAATCGAAGCTGTAGTGAAAGGGTTAACGCCAGATGCCGCTTGGTAAAATTTTCTGGAAACTATGAAGATCTACATATTTAGTTAACAACAGTCTGAACAATTATTGTAAATTTTGAAAAAAATAAATCTTAACAATAAGTTATTAAGTAAATTGACATACAATGTATGATGAAGTTCCTCATATTGCTTATACTTACTGTATAATGACTTCTCTTTGATCAGTAGTTTTTTTTAAAAACAAAGTTCTTTAAAAGAAGTCATTCACAATTTTTCTTCTCTAAGATTTCCTTGTTATGCTCTTTAAGTCTTGTTGCATGTTATGAGTCATCCCAATGCAAATTTAAATAATGGAATTCAACGTTACTGTTCTCATTGGAGAAAAAGTCAGAGATGATTTATATTTAATAGCTGGAGGTATTGATTTAAATTTTTTTTACTTTCTTTTGCTCTGAATGTTTGTAGGCAGTTTTTTTCCCATCCCCTTCAAGATGTAGAGAAAACATTGACTGTCATGGTTGAAGTCATGATACAGATTATCTGTGCAAATCTATTTCTCATTATATATTGTGGGGTCAAAACAATGTGACAGGTTCCCTGTTTTTTTAAAAAAAAAGTTAAGTTCTGCTGCATTCTATTTTAGGGGTCATCAAACTAAAAAAAATTATTTTTATAAAAAAAAACAATTTTTGCCTGTAAAAATATTTTCATAGTTTTTATTATTTATTTCCTAAACATTTTTGTTTTTCTTCCGTAATTTAAAACAGCAGCATTATGACAATGGCTGATTGCTATGTCTTATTTGTGCGTGTGCAAGGAAATGTACTTATTGTACTGTTTGTCTCAATGATTGCTATGTCTTATTTGTGCGTGTGCAAGGAAATGTACTTATTGTACTGTTTGTCTCAATGATTGCTATGTCTTATTTGTGCGTGTGCAAGGAAATGTACTTATTGTACTGTTTGTCTCAATGATTGCTATGTCTTATTTGTGCGTGTGCAAGGAAATGTACTTATTGTACTGTTTGTCTCAATGATTGCTATGTCTTATTTGTGCGTGTGCAAGGAAATGTACTTATTGTACTGTTTGTCTCAATGATTGCTATGTCTTATTTGTGCGTGTGCAAGGAAATGTACTTATTGTACTGTTTGTCTCATTGATTGCTATGTCTTATTTGTGCGTGTGCAAGGAAATGTACTTATTGTACTGTTTGTCTCAATGATTGCTATGTCTTATTTGTGCGTGTGCAAGGAAATGTACTTATTGTACTGTTTGTCTTAATGATTGCTATGTCTTATTTGTGCGTGTGCAAGGAAATGTACTTATTGTACTGTTTGTCTTAATGATTGCTATGTCTTATTTGTGCGTGTGCAAGGAAATGTACTTATTGTACTGTTTGTCTCAATGATTGCTATGTCTTATTTGTGCGTGTGCAAGGAAATGTACTTATTGTACTGTTTGTCTCATTGATTGCTATGTCTTATTTGTGCGTGTGCAAGGAAATGTACTTATTGTACTGTTTGTCTCAATGATTGCTATGTCTTATTTGTGCGTGTGCAAGGAAATGTACTTATTGTACTGTTTGTCTTAATGATTGCTATGTCTTATTTGTGCGTGTGCAAGGAAATGTACTTATTGTACTGTTTGTCTTAATGATTGCTATGTCTTATTTGTGCGTGTGCAAGGAAATGTACTTATTGTACTGTTTGTCTTAATGATTGCTATGTCTTATTTGTGCGTGTGCAAGGAAATGTACTTATTGTACTGTTTGTCTTAATGATTGCTATGTCTTTTTTGTGCGTGTGCAAGGAAATGTACTTATTGTACTGTTTGTCTTAATGATTGCTATGTCTTATTTGTGCGTGTGCAAGGAAATGTACTTATTGTACTGTTTGTCTAAATGATTGCTATGTCTTATTTGTGCGTGTGCAAGGAAATGTACTTATTGTACTGTTTGTCTCATTGATTGCTATGTCTTATTTGTGGGTGTGCAAGGAAATGTACTTATTGTACTGTTTGTCTCATTGATTGCTATGTCTTATTTGTGCGTATGCAAGGAAATGTACTTATTGTACTGTTTGTCTTAATGATTGCTATGTCTTATTTGTGCGTGTGCAAGGAAATGTACTTATTGTACTGTTTGTCTCATTGATTGCTATGTCTTATTTGTGCGTGTGCAAGGAAATGTACTTATTGTACTGTTTGTCTTAATGATTGCTATGTCTTATTTGTGCGTGTGCAAGGAAATGTACTTATTGTACTGTTTGTCTCATTGATTGCTATGTCTTATTTGTGCGTGTGCAAGGAAATGTACTTATTGTACTGTTTGTCTTAATGATTGCTATGTCTTATTTGTGCGTGTGCAAGGAAATGTACTTATTGTACTGTTTGTCTTAATGATTGCTATGTCTTATTTGTGCGTGTGCAAGGAAATGTACTTATTGTACTGTTTGTCTCATTGATTGCTATGTCTTATTTGTGCGTGTGCAAGGAAATGTACTTATTGTACTGTTTGTCTCATTGATTGCTGTGTCTTATTTGTGCGTGTGCAAGGAAATGTACTTATTGTACTGTTTGTCTCATTGATTGCTATGTCTTATTTGTGCGTGTGCAAGGAAATGTACTTATTGTACTGTTTGTCTCATTGATTGCTATGTCTTATTTGTGCGTGTGCAAGGAAAGGTACTTATTGTACTGTTTGTCTCATTGATTGCTATGTCTTATTTGTGCGTGTGCAAGGAAATGTACTTATTGTACTGTTTGTCTCATTGATTGCTATGTCTTATTTGTGCGTGTGCAAGGAAATGTACTTATTGTACTGTTTGTCTCATTGATTGCTATGTCTTATTTGTGCGTGTGCAAGGAAATGTACTTATTGTACTGTTTGTCTCATTGATTGCTATGTCTTATTTGTGCGTGTGCAAGGAAATGTACTTATTGTACTGTTTGTCTTATTGATTGCTATGTCTTATTTGTGCGTGTGCAAGGAAATGTACTTATTGTACTGTTTGTCTCAATGATTGCTATGTCTTATTTGTGCGTGTGCAAGGAAATGTACTTATTGTACTGTTTGTCTCATTGATTGCTGTGTCTTATTTGTGCGTGTGCAAGGAAATGTACTTATTGTACTGTTTGTCTCATTGATTGCTATGTCTTATTTGTGCGTGTGCAAGGAAATGTACTTATTGTACTGTTTGTCTCATTGATTGCTGTGTCTTATTTGTGCGTGTGCAAGGAAATGTACTTATTGTACTGTTTGTCTCATTGATTGCTATGTCTTATTTGTGCGTGTGCAAGGAAATGTACTTATTGTACTGTTTGTCTCATTGATTGCTATGTCTTATTTGTGCGTGTGCAAGGAAATGTACTTATTGTACTGTTTGTCTCATTGATTGCTATGTCTTATTTGTGCGTGTGCAAGGAAATGTACTTATTGTACTGTTTGTCTTATTGATTGCTATGTCTTATTTGTGCGTGTGCAAGGAAATGTACTTATTGTACTGTTTGTCTTAATGATTGCTATGTCTTATTTGTGCGTGTGCAAGGAAATGTACTTATTGTACTGTTTGTCTCATTGATTGCTATGTCTTATTTGTGCGTGTGCAAGGAAATGTACTTATTGTACTGTTTGTCTTATTGATTGCTATGTCTTATTTGTGCGTGTGCAAGGAAATGTACTTATTGTACTGTTTGTCTTATTGATTGCTATGTCTTATTTGTGCGTGTGCAAGGAAATGTACTTATTGTACTGTTTGTCTTATTGTAGGCTTCAGTGGGGGGGGGGGGGGCCTTTGCCATAGGATTGATTGAGAACTTTTACTAAGTTCTGCTAGGACTAATTACTAAAGCTATGATCTTTTCTTTGAAGCATCTTTTAGCCATTTACAATATGGGTCTACAAATTTATAATGGTAATCTGTGCCATCAGAAAACAAGTTAAAGATATATGCTAATTAGAAATTTTAAAACTGAATCAAAGCTTGAATCTCCATTCATTAATTAGGCATCATTATATTTAACCTACGCACTTATCTAGGCCCTGTCTGTACAGTGCTGAACAGAATATTTGACTGATAAAATATTGCTAATGTTCAGCTTTTGTTACATCATAGAAGTTGCTAGTCTCCAAGGGTTTGGTTAACATTAGTATTCATTTCTTTTTTTTTATTCATCTCATTTGTCAATATTTTAATACCTAAAACAATTGTTTAAAAAACAACTTTTTGTGTTGTGTGTTATCAATTTGTTCATAGATGTTTAAATATGTGTCAATTGTCATGGCTATTTAAACAACTGTCATGGCTATTTCAACAACTGTCATGGCTATTTAAACGATTGTCATGGCTATTTAAACAACTGTCATGGCTATTTAAACGATTGTCATGGCTATTTAAACGATTGTCATGGCTATTTAAACAACTGTCATGGCTATTTAAACGATTGTCATGGCTATTTAAACGATTGTCATGGCTATTTAAACGATTGTCATGGCTATTGAAATGATTGTCATGGCTATTTAAACAACTGTCATGGCTATTTAAACGATTGTCATGGCTATTTAAACGATTGTCATGGCTATTTAAACAACTGTCATGGCTATTGAAATGCTTAAAACACCAAGGGTGGCTCTGAAATCTCTTCTTTACTATGCCGAGGCTTGTTCTTATAATGTGATGGTGTGAACATTGCTGAAAGGATTGCATTTTTTTATAAACCACCTTCTGCCATGTCCTACCGACTGGCAAAGTTATTTACTATTCTAGATGAATTATGCCATTGTTTCTCTTTACTGCTAAACGTCATCACAGCGGGCTGCCATCATACCTAATCAATCACATTAACTGATCAATTAATGCAATGGAAATAATTTCTTTCACTGAGGAATACATGTGTTTATAAACTGGCTTTTCTTTGCATAAATTTTTTAAAACAATTTTCATTGATTAAATTAAAAAAAGTGAATACTTTAAATTAGGATTGATGAAGCTGTTTATCAAACATGTCTACTCAACAGCACGTATTCCCAACGTACTCCGGTCAGTCTAAATGATTTCAATTATTTAAATTAAAAAAAAAAAAAGAGTTTTAATTTATGTTTTTCTTACACTTACATGAATCAAGAAACCCTCTATAGATCAGTCACGACATTTACATGAATCAAGAAACCCTCTACAGATCAGTCACGACATTTACATGAATCAAGAAACCCTCTACAGATCAGTCACGACATTTACATGAATCAAGAAACCCTCTACAGATCAGTCACGACATTTACATGAATCAAGAAACCCTCTACAGATCAGTCACGACATTTACATGAATCAAGAAACCCTCTACAGATCAGTCACGACATTTACATGAATCAAGAAACCCTCTATAAATCAGTCACGCACCAACAGATTTTTTTTTTCTTTGAGAATATTTCAAGTAAATCAGATTTAAAATACGATAACAAATGATAGGTTATTTTAGAATTAAAAATTTAAAAGTGAATTGACCTGTGGTAAATTTATCTGGCTATTAAAATAATTAGTGTGAATGGCAAATGGCGGCCATCGATTGAAAGAACAAGACAACACAGGCATAAAATAAGTAATGAAACACGCGAACAAGGACAATGAAGCATGCGAACAAGGGCAGTAAAGCGTGTTTCATTTTGATGTATTTATTTAGGTTCACATATTTTCTTTCATGTACCTCATTTCATATTTTATTCAAACTTTATTTTTTTTGTATACATTTACGGAATATTTATTTTTGGGTGGTGTGGAGTGGGGGGAAAAAGGGGGGGGGGTTCCGATGGAGGGGTATACAATTTGCTAATATGTTAAGTGCTGAGAGCTTTCTTTGTTTGTTGGTTTTTTAAAAAAACAAAAACATTTTAGACAGGTGGGGAAAAGCTTGTATCAACATGTATGCTGTATAGTGTTAATTTAAAAACATTGAGTCAATAGCACTGAAAAATCAAATACGCTACCAAAACTGTTCAACTTAGGAGAAACTTAACCTCGAGCTGCATGAATGAAAGGACTCGGATAGTGACATGCTGTCTGCTAGAGTGCAGGCGCTCGGCTGATGAATGTGCTTCAGCTTGCGGTCCGGGCTGCTGCGGGGATGTGCCCTGGACACCTCGCCGGAAGAGGACACGTCGGCATCGCTGTGGAAGGACGACTTGATGGTCATGTCTGAGCTGGAGCCGGACACCCCTTCGATGCTGGCAATGCTGGAGTAACAGGACAGAATGGGATAATTGTCGTCCTCCGCGGCGTAGAAGTCCTCCATGCGGAGACCCAAGCTGGCGTCCACGCTGAAGTTTGTGCTCTGTATTTTTTCTTGCCGGTCCAACTTGCCGCTGAGATCCGCGGAGACGTCTGCCCAAGCGAAGTGGGGATTGGTGTTTCTGAGCCTGCTCAAGAGATTTTTACCCACATTTCCCAACTCACCCGTTTCAGGGCGTTGACTTCTACCACCAAAGCTAACGTTATCTCTGGCAAAACGCTCGCATCGTTCATGCTGTTTTGAAGCATTCTTATTTTCAGAGCCATTCCAGGAATAGGACAGGCACGGAAAGAGACGCTTTTCAGTTTCTGAAAACCTCTTTTGAGGTTTTGTTTTTGTTTTTTTAGTTTTTAACGACTTCGTTGGGGAAGATGCCCGGAAATCTTTAGCCCTTTCGCTGCCGCAGGCATTTGGTCTTAAGACTACCGGAAAATCTTGGAGATTGTCTTTTGGGCTTTCTCTAAAGCAATTAGTTGTATCAATGTTGGATGAATTGAGGAGCCCAGACGGTGCACTGTACTGACGAAACCGTTCGTCGGTTTTGTTTGAAAATTCAGACGCATCCATAAAACGTTTGTCTGATTTCGACCGGACCTTCTGCGTTTGGCCGGCGGCAAACTGATCCAGGTTTGTCCGCATGCAGTCAGTGACCCTGTTGTAGACGCGTTCGAAGTTAAAAGCGTCTGCGGGATTCACTTTGTAATGCCCAGGGTATTGGGGGGCACGCATCGTCTGTGATTGGCTTCCTTCGTTATTTTTCGAATCCTGCTGTTTAACCTGAGCGCCGAACCCCATATGTTCATAGCCCGATGGCGTGTTGTTAGATTTATACACAGACTGTGGGAAAACCTGTTTCGCTTGAGCCATTAGATCCAGCGTGTACGGATTACATACGCCCTTCTTTTTGCCACTGTAAAAATTATTTTCCTGAAATTCCCTTGGAGCTTTTACAGCAAGCCCCGGCAGTTTCCCCGTTGGAATGTTCTGTGGAACGCTGATCTCACTGTCTAAAGACGAATTTCTCACAGTCGAGTTGACGCTCTGCGCGGTCTCAGAGAGATCCAGCGGCTCCTCGGGCCTGACGAAGGCCAATGGCCGATTAAACATCGATGGTTTTTGGTATGATCTCCTGGTCCCAGGCCCATCGGTGTTTTTCGCCGGCATTTTACGGACCGGATCGCGAGACGGCAACCCCTTCTCAGCGGGTGTGCCACCGTCAAAAACCGTGGCGTATCTCAAGTTGGAGGCCTCGGGACTTAGGAAAAGGGTTGGAAAAGGTTTCATTCTCTTTTGAGAAGTGGGGGTATTTCTGTGGCTTTGAAGTCGTTGAATCTCATTCACATACATAGGATGATTTCCTTTTAATCGATACTGAATGGGATATTCAAATACATCATTTACACTTGTCTTATCTTTGGGAATCTGGCTGATACTGTCACTCGCACTCCTGTTCAACGCAGAAAGGCCTTGTGCTTGTTTCTCAAGACTGGAAAGTGAATCCACGCCAGCCGATTCATACGCGCTCACATAGTCAACAACTGTTTCCGGGTATTCCCAACGGTCCGGGTAATCCATTGTGTAGGGATGATTTAATATCCGCGGATCGTACATGGGATGCACATCTCCCTTGCTGTTCGGATCACCCCTGTTGCCAAAGTAGCGTTTATTTTCACAACTGCTCCCGCTATTGGATTCCCTATCGGACATTTCATCCTCTTCAATGGGAGTCATCACGCGCTTGGGCTGTTCGGCTTCGTTTTGAATCAAGCACTCCACGGCTATGCTGTAACTGACCTGGTGGTTGTACAGCGCCGAGCTCGAGCTCGCAAGCTGCGACGGATCGGGGGCGTCGACGGTGTCGAACGACTGCCAGGCGCGATCCCGCCCGATGTCGACCTCCTCCGGGTTGTACGCCATGGGCAGAGAGTGAATCGTGTCGGTGCTGCTCATCTGGGTGGCGACGTACAGGTGAGACCTGCTCACCTGGGTGGTCATGTCCGCGACCTTGGAGAACTCGCTGTTCTCGTAGCGGCTCAGGTCGCTCAAGAGATACTCGTTATCGTAGCTCACCGTCTCCTGGGTGTACGAGAAAGTATCGGCGGCGCGCCAGGCTTCACACGTGTACTCGGAATCGAACATTCGATGCTGTTGGCTGTTTGCCGAAGACTGATCTCGAAGTTGGTGACTGGCAACTGATGTTTTAGAAAGCTCCCTTTCGTTGGAGCGTTCTGTTTTAGAGTCCGCATTGATGGACGTCGGTGCGTGTGTGGCATATGAGATTAGTGGATCGGAGAATTTCACCGAATTCGGTTTCGAACATGCCTCGTAACCGACGCTGCTGGAAGTGATGGGCACAGCGGTCTGGTTGCTGAGCTGCATGGCGGAAACCTGATTCAACGAATTCGTTTTATCCACATGGATGTCCTGGTTGACAACGCAGCTTTCGCTTAGCGTGTTGTTGGGGCTGGCGGACTCTGGGAAATGAGACGGCGCAGACTGACACTTAAGTTTGACGGTGGAGCGGCACTCGGGCGGGGCGGCGCACGCATTTAATTCGGTGCTGCTTTTCGCGTTGTCTTTCTTGGCGATGACGGGCTGGATATCCACGAGCTGGGATGCATTGTTGGCACTGTTTTGAGGGTATTTGAGGCTCTGCGATGAGGATGCTCCACTGTGTGGGGTGTTAAAGACAGGGCTACTTTGACCCACGGCCTGCACCTGATTCCCAATCTGTAACAGCTGGGCGTAGAACGTCGGATTGTTGTAGAAACCCGATTGGTTTGGATCGTTGGGTTGAAAAACTGGGGGATTTTTGCCTAAAAGGTGTGTAGACGACGGAAGCTGGGAATGCTTCGATGTTGAAGACGGAGGAACGAAGTTAGACAGAACGTGTGAATGGCTCATTGTAGGATCCTGGTTTAAAAACGGAGTTTGGTTTCTGGGTTGTTGGTAGTTCAATAAGTTACCCTGGTTGATAAAGTTGGCATCAGCTTGGCGTTGCAGCTGGTTCATGGGTGTGCTTTGATTTTGCGGCTGTAGATAGTTCAAATTAGCCTGACTTACGAAATTCGATTCAGCCTGAGTCTTGTTGTTCACGTGAGTGCTTTGATTTTGCGGTTGTAGAGAGTTCAAATTAGCCTGGCTTTCGAAATTAGATTCAGCCTGAGGCTGCGGTTGCCTTATCGGGAAAGCCTGGTTTACAAAACTGGCCTGCATCTGTGGTTGGTAGTAGCCGAGGGGATACTTTTGGTTTAAAAAAGTGTTCATATTTGGAGGGCTTGTCTGGTACAATGGGTTTGGATAATTCACTTGATTGAAAACTACATGATTTTGAGGATCGCCGTACACTATCGGCTTGACGAGGTTCGTCTTATTGATACTCTGATATCCAGTCTCAGAAGAAGCCGCGCGATCGTTTTTGTGAACATTCAGGACATCGGCTTTATTCTTGTCATCAAACACGGAGCATCGATAAGGAAAGTCGCCCTGCTGCACGAAATCGCCACTGTGCCCTGGACTTTTCTCGAGCAGAGCGGGTTGACGATTCGGGGCGTAGACCGAGTTTGCTAAATTGATAGAGGGCATCCGTTCTGTGTTTTGAAATATGTTCGCCTGACCCACGGGCATCATGGAATTGATACGGACAACTCCCGTCGCAATGTTCTCACTTCTCACATCGGTTAAATTTGGGATCGGATGTCTGGGAACCGTATGGTAAAAGGCTTGGTATCTGGGATCATTCAAATTTGGGCCCCTGGTTTCGTTCGGGGCAAAGATTTGGTTATTGGGGACGTTAAAGTTAAAAGTTTGGATTCTCTGTTCGTTTTGGCTCATAAATTGGTTTCCGCGACTTTGAAGATTAAACGCTTGTTTTCTGGGATCACTTAAATTGAAAGCTTTATTCGTGGGCTCGTGCGTATTGATCGGTTGTTTGGGTTCAGTCAGATCAAGTGTCTGTTTTCTGGAGTCACTCTGTCTTAACGTCAGGTTCATTGGTTCCACTTGGTTGTACAGCTTGTACATGGATCCGGTTGGGTTTACTTTATGTTTTCTGGGATCGCTGAGGTCTAACGCCTCATAGATGGAGTCCTTGCGCGTCACCTGGTGGGACCTTGGGTGACTGAGGTCCAGCACTTGGTATTGGCGACAACTAAGATCCAGAGGCAGGTTCCTCAGGTCGCTTAGGTCTAGAGGTTGGTTTAAAGGATCGACCAAGTTGAACGGTTTATTCTTGGGAAAGACGAGGTTCAGGGTCTGGTTCTGGGAGACTTTCAGATTCAAAGACTGTTTTGTCGGATCATTGGGGTTCATCGATTGTGTTTTGGCCACCGCTGTATCCTCTTCTGCGTTTCGGAAGTCCATCTGGTTCAAAGTTTTGCTCCTCGATTTGGTGATATTCAAAAACGTGTTGGTGGGATCAGGTAGATTTGGACTTGGTTTTCTGACCTCAACGGGGTGCTGAGGCTGGTTCTTTGATCCGCTCAGATGATTCAACAGTTGGTTTCTGTGACTGCTTAAGCTGGAGGCTGGGGAGTTGGGCTTGTTGTAATTGTAGCCCTTGGCGGGAGTGGCGGTCGTCGGACTGACGGTTTGTCTCGATGCCTTGTTTTTTTCGTTTGAGGAAAGCAGCGCTTCTGTTTCATCTGTGTTCTTATACGGTCCTTTCATGACTTTATCCAAATTGGCTACGTCTTCCGCTTTACTATACGCGTCACAACCTTTCTCAACCTTTTTTGGGCTAATCGATTCAACCTTCTTACCCCGAGCATATCTGCACTCAGATATCTGGGACATCTCGGTGCCGACGTCATGGGTGTCCTGTGCCGCCACGCCAGAAGCCTTATCAAACTGTTTTTGACATAAAAGCTCTCCTCCATCTCCGCCGCTCGCTACCATTTTAATCTCACTTTCCATCAGTTCATCGATGCCTTTGCTGGAATCCACTTCGCTTGCCTCGGCACCACAGAGGAATGCTCCGCACTTGTCCTGTTCTTTGATCTCTCGGAGAAGCTGACCTTTGTGCGCAGCACCTGGTTCGAATTTTTTGTCCGCCGAAGCCCGCACGCCATTGACATCACTTGTCTCCTCAGCTAATTCTTCTTTGCTGCTGTTCTTGTTCATCGCTGGTCTCGTAAAATTATCATCGATCGAATTCTTGTCTTCTTCAACCGTCGAAGACGTCTCTTCGGCATTGCACGCAGCGTCAATGTTTTCGGAATTTTCGATAATTTCCTTCTGGCCTTCCGATGCGATGTTGCCGTGAAATATTTTCTCCGATACAACAGTTTCGCACAATGTCTTGTCGGAGTTCTCCTCACTGTGTAGGTTAAACGTGTATTCCTGGGCGTGTTTATCCGTATTTTCATCAGATAGTAGCGTCTTGTCGCAAGCAGAGTTTTCAAAGGATTCTCCTTCATTTGTTTCAATTGTACCATTTTTAGACATCGTATGCTCAAGTTTATCTTCAGTCGCATTGCCCTCTCTTTCTTTAGGTTTAGAATCTGGGGAACCTTTCAATGACTTTTGGTTAAGTTTATCTTCATTAACCTCTCTCGTATTTGCAGTTTTTTGAATATCTTGAGGTTTATGTTCACTTTGCAAAGGCTTGTCATCGGGTACTTGCTTCACATCATCGTTGTTATATTTCTGCTGAGCACGATCATCGCTTTCTGGTTTATCCGAACACTCGTCGATAGCGGGCGGCGTTCCATACCTTTGATCAACAACGACCTTTGTATCTATTTGATGCGTATCCTCATTGATTTTATTTTGCACACGGCCCTCCACGACAACTTTGCCATCATCACTGACTAGCCTATCGTAGTTATCTGCCGATAATTTATTTTCGACATGTTTAACATCCACGGCCCTGTTTTTAACGTTCCTTTCGGGACTTTCAATTTTTTGTAAATTGCTGATTTTCTGTTTATGTGAAGTCTCACTTTGCTTAGCAACGCATACCGGCGAAAGTCCAATAGCCCTCTTCCCCTGTTCAGAGGTACATGTTGGTTTATATGCAAGTGGAAGCTTGGAATCAGCTGCCTCACTGTCGGATTTGACTTCTTCCTCTTCGTCATGTGTCTCCAGTAACGTGCCCATGTCCGTCACGAATTTTTTGTCAGCATATGGAGAAGCGTCGCGTGTACTTTTCTTTGTCTCGGGAGACCTGTTCATGTCGACAAATCGCCTGTTTCTAGCTGGTGGCACAACAGACTGATCCCGTGGTGAATCAGATGGTTTCTTGTCTGAATCGCGCCTGGTAGTTCTTTTGGGCGAAAGAAGAGGCTGCTCTTTTACAGTGGCACCACCGTCTTGATCCTGGGGAGAACTCGCGCACCACGGCTTCAAGTTCTTATCATCGACTAAATAACAGCTACGGCTCGTGACGCTTTCGTCAAGCGTGTCCTTCGTTGGAGTTGAGCCTTCATCATTTAGCCTGGATTTGTACATTGTCTTGCAGCTCCTGCACTCCATAAGTTTATCTACAAGATTTTTGGGGTCGCTTCTTGTGGAGGCAGCAGCCGGTGACGCGGGGAGGTCTCCTCGCTTCGGGGAATTCAGTTTGTTGTGACCTGTTTCGGGACTGATTTCTGGTGACCTGAAGCTTTTTGGGACATATTCCAGAGGTTCGGGAACGTCATTTTCGCATGATCTTTTGGTTTCGCCTTTCCCAGAAATTTTTGGACCTCGTGGGGATGATTGGGCATGACCTGTACCACGATCGCCACAGAGATATGATCGGTACATGTCTTCGCTGATATTTGAACTTTCTAGGTTTGGATGGGCTTCAGTGTGATTCACGCCAAACTTTCTTGATAATGGTTCGTGGTTTTCTGGATGCCGCGTTTTCATTGCCGTACCATGCGTAGAGGGATCTGTCGCGTCACACCTGGGCGTTTCCTTACCCTTATCGACAACTTCCTCGTTGATGACCTTATGATTGGCACCATCTTTTCGTGGATCCTCATTGATGCCTCCACCTTGATGTGTTTCTTTTGGTGGACTTTTCACTTCTGCTATTTTGTCATCACTACCACCCGAGTGGGTGTCTTGACCATCACTGATCAAGGCAGTGAAGCTTGGAAGTACAAAGGTTACTCCTTTTTTAGACGAGGTTTTGGCCTTAATGACTTGGCGAATGGAAGATTCCTCGATACAGGCTTCCAGTTTACTGCTTTCTAGAACACCGCTGTTCTCTTCCGGGGGAATAGACTGGCATATTTTCGTTTCAATGGAGGTTTCTTTGGGGCTTTCCACATCTTCAGTTGTATATTTGTTGGATGGGGACAATGACCACTGGTCAATAATGCGTTGGTTTTCCTTGATTCGCTCCACGTACTCGGCTTTCATGATTGTGTACGCGTCTTGCAGGTTCGCACTCCTTTCCACACTCTCTTCTGCGTGAGATACTTCCGTGCTCTTTTCAAGCGTGTCGCGGCGGCGTTCTTCCTCGTTCGGACAGCTCTCATCAAAAAGCTCCTGTTCCAGATTGTTGGATTCCTCGCTGACTGATTGGCTGGTCAGCAGACAATACAGCTGCAGGGCGCCTTCCCGCAGCTGCTTTTTGTACTTGACGTCGCTCTGCTTCCGCGACGCGCGGTCATATATTTCACGCACTATCTGCTTGCTGATGTCTTTGTTGTTCTTCTGACTGTATGCGAACTCAAGCAGTTCTCGAATAGACTTGTTTCGGAGGTCGTCGTTATTTAAGATTTTTTGCCTCGAGGTTTCAACCTTCTTTTCACTTTTCCTATTTTCGGTCGCGTGTTTTTCTTCCCTTTGTTTGAGACTCTTACTCTGATGTTCGAGAAGTGTGTTTTTAGCCTGGATGTGCGCACTGATAGTCTCTTTGTATGCGTCGCCAATATACACTGGGGCCTCTTTCATCTCGTTCGCGCACGATCTTTTCTGACCGAAAATTTTAGAAAAATCGGGAATGTTTCGCGAAAATTTCATCCAGCCACCCGGCAGGAAGTTGGACATCGCCAGAGAGTTCATTTCGTCATAGTCCTGTATCTCTCCCTGGCCCAGATGACATTTATCATTACGTTCGAGGTGCTCCAACTTTTCACCTCCCTTTTTGTACACTCTGGTGGACGCCCGCGACGCCTTAGTTAATCTCTCCTGTGTGAGATACGGCTGCTGCTCGCGGCTTGTCGACCCGGTTTCATCCGAAGGCGCCTGCTTCAGCTGCCAGCTCTCCACAAGCTGTTTACAAAAATGCTCGATGAAAGACTTGGATTCACGAGGTTTGCTTCGGAATTTCCGGTCATAGTCGGCGCACCTCTGCATCTCGACACTGCTTTTTTGCGGATGCTGCTCATCGGAGATGATTGCGTTGTTTTTTATGATGGACGCGATTATCTTGAGATAATCCGAATCGCAGCTGATGTCGGCCAGAGGGACTGGAGATTTCGTTTGGTTTCCACTGGGTACGAATCTCGGGATTTTGCATCGGGGTTTCGGAAGTGGACGACTGGATGTGACGAGGATATCATTTTTCTCTTTGCTGTAGTGCGACACGCCGTCCGAGGTGGACGCCTTGGAATAAGACGACTCGGTCCGTCCTACTTTTCCCGACTCGTTGAACTCCCTCTCCTCAAGCCTCATGTCGTCGTAGTTGGCAAGTTGCGATGGCGTGTACATCTGCTGACCGACTCGTTCCAGGAGGATGTGATGCTTCAGGTCGTTGAGAATGCTGTGTATGGCCGCACAGCGACAAGATATCTTCTCCTTTTCCCTGTTGATCTCCTCATGGCGGGAATCTCTATGGTGCGACTTGTTGGATTTCAGCGTGAACGAGCTGGAGGCCTGAGAAACGGAGGTGTCCGACCCACTGAGGTACACGCCACTTTTCGATCTTGATCGGTCGCAACTGGAGTTTCTCGGATGCACGCTGTGTTCAAATTTCGATTTCAATATTTGGCCGATACGCATTCTTCTCTTGATGAAAGACTTGTCGACAGGGGATTTCCTGGCTGAAGGAATAGGTTGTTGCGAAATCTCCATCTTGTCGCCCTGTTCATTAGGAGCAAGTGCCCGCAGTTTCTGTAACCTGCTTTGCGCTTCGTAATTATCGGAGTAGGTTGTGTTGGAGGTGACACCCAACGAAGTCGGAGATTGAATGCACGCGGACTTCGAATTCTTGCTAGTTTCCGACCGCTTCCTTTCCACAGGATTTTCAGTAGTAACATCCTGGGTGTCCAGCCTCGGCTCAGACATAGGTAATTTCATATTCTTGAGGTAATTTCTATGCGGCGAGTAACCTGAGTACTTTGTGTCCTTCCCGAAAGCCCCGAGGCGATTGACCTGACTCTCGAAGTACGTCCGTATGCTCTCAAATTTATGTGCTTGTTGGACACTTTCTTGAGGCGGTGGCGTCTCGGCCTGGCCCATCTCAATACTGGTCATCGAAGATAACTGGGCGACGTCAGTGGGTGGGCTTTGGATAGGCTGGTCTCCCGTTGCTTCTCCTGAATTCAATGTCGAGGAGTTGGCCATCAACGCGCTGGGAGTCTCTTGGTTAAGGTCTGGGGATCTATGAGTTGACATCTCTTTCCTCTTGGTCAGAAATTCCAGCACGACTTCTACAATTTCATTAATTTCAGAGTTGATCTTGCTGTGGATGCCGCGTCTGTTCTCTCCTAGTTCACCCTCATCATCGTCAGCGGATTTTCTGGATGATTGATCCCAGGAACGCGAGCGGTGAAGATCAACGTGTTTTTTGTTAACCGAAGTGTCGGGATTCGCTGGCAGTGGTGTTTCATTGTAAGCGGCCACCCTTCCTTCACTGAAAGAGCCAGGGGAAGCTTCATAGCTGGGTGGTTTGGATTTTTTAACACTTTTAGACGACGATACCGTACCGCTTTCTATCTTTAGATTGTTGTTTCCCAGACCTTTTGAGATGGAGTCCGGTTTCTGAATGGCGCGCCGTTCCGAAACTGGCTTAGCCGCGTCGTCGTTATTGGAGTAATCGCTGAGCAGCTGCGCATTCTTGGGAGAGAAACACTTCTTTTTATTGTTCATATTAGTCTGTAGCTTACCGATTTCATGGTTTACGCCCGGTGTTTCAATGACGTGCTTCGTGTAGTTTGGAGTTTTTTTAGGGCTCTTGGGGTAGCTTTCAGACACCAACAGGGTCGGATCTTTTTGTTTAGGGGGCGATTTTCCTACCGTGAGATCTTTCTGGTAACGGGTAGATTTAATTTCTTTATTAACCAGATTGGTTTTGCTATTCTCTAACTGCTGATGCGTCTGCACCAGCGCCGCTCTTTGGTCACTTGGTGGAGCCGAGGAATTTCGAGATTTGAGTTTGTTTTTCACCTTAGCGTCCGAATTTTCATTCCCGTTCGTCTTTTGGCCAACCACGCCATCCAGGGCTGTGTTTTGTTTAGTGGCGGCACCGTTTAACGATTTAGCCCTCCACCGGTCTGGCTTCGGATACTTCTCACTAGCCGAGACGCTTGTGTTGGTTTTGTCGTTGGTCTTTTTGTTAGCTTCGCATTTGGCAGGCCGGTTGCTCAAGGAGGATTGTGCTTGAGTATTTTCTGAGACCTCGTTGACACTTTTCCTTGCAGTAGAAGGCACAGTGACGAGTTCACTTTGCGTGATGATATCCGTTTGTGGGACTGGATTGCCTTCTGCAGAACTGACAACTTTTTGAAAACGATTGCTCCGCACTTCAGGGGGTGAATTCTTTAAAGGGGGATGCGAGCTCGGATTGATAGCGTCTCCCGTGTCTAGAGTTTTATTTATTTGAACCGCGCAGGAAATTATCCCCCGTGAGGGTAAATGTATATCCCGTGAGGGTGTATGTATATCCCGCGAGGGTGTATGTATATCCCGTGAGGGTTTATGTATTTCCCGCGAGGGTGCAGGTATATCTAGCGTGGAACTCGAAGAGTTATCACTTCTGCCGCTTGTAGAATCCGTGTTGATTGTGGGATGCTTGTTGGTGGTGACGTCCCTTTCGACGGTGTTCTCAGGTTGTGGGGACGGCGTCTTCGGCGCAGGGGGATCTTGATAAGAACGCTGCAGAAACTGGCTGTTCTGTATTTTCTTGATGTCCGACTTGGATTCGTCGCATTTTGATTTGTGATCACTGCACGCGCTGATTTTTTTGGCTGGTATGTCTATTGCAGGCCTCTGAGCTACGCCAATGGACGAATCTTTTATTTGAGCAGAGGGCAATGAACATTTAGGGGCAGTGTCAGCGACCCTGGACGGCTTTGAATTGGCGGGCTGGGTAGGTTTCTTAACGACAAACTTAAACAATTTTTTCTTGATAAGAACATTCTGTGGCGCCGCAGTTTCAGAATGTGTGTTGGTCCACATTGTGGGTGCGTTGTACCTGACCTCAAGGGTAGGCTGCGGTTCGGGCACAACTTCTTTCGACATCTTGTAGGCGAGAGCCATAGGATTTTGGTGTCCAACGCCTTTTAAATTCACGGGTGGTTTAGGCTCACTGTACATATTTCGAGGGTGCTTCCAATCGACCGGAGGACCTACGTTGTTTGACGCGTCGACCGCCTCATGCCTGTGCCCTGAATTATGCGAGTCACACGCCCGCCTCGCGGCGAGGTTCGGGGCTTCGCCGACTTTCTGGCACTGACTTTGTTGGAGAGAATCATCAACCTGATTTCTACATTCGTTTTTGTCTTTCTGCGACTTGGACACCTCAACATCCGAATGACATCGCCCGGCATCGCGCTTGGCAGCCTCGGGTTTTTTGCATTCCATCATTTTCCTCGAGCCATCGAGAGATGACACTCGGATCCCTATGCGTCGGAGAGAAGTGGTTTTCTGCTTCTGTTTTTCTCTACCGTCGCCGTCGTTGGCGTCCTCTATTTTTTTCTCACGACAGAGTTTACTGTTCGGACGCGGCAGCGCCACAGGCGGGCATTTAGCTGGTTTCTCCGAGTCCCCTCGACAGCGTGCCATCCTGTCGCCCCTCACGAAATTCTTACTTCTAATCGAACTTGGCTCCGCCTCCACCTTCCCTACAGCGTCATCGCGGGCACACTGTTTATCTTGCTTTTCCCGTGTAGGGGTTTCCCTTAATCTCGAAATGACGCTAAACTTCGGCTCGTTCCGCGACGGTCTGTTCGTGAACGTTTGATGCTCCGAGGGAAGTTCCGCCGAAGAGAGGCTGCTCAGCGGCAGGTCGCTGATGTTTTTGCTGCTGTCCAACAAGACGTCAGAGCTGGAGGTCAGACCACTGCCAGGGGACATCCGCGTGGACTCTAACGTGGAGTCGCTGTGAGATACCATCGCTGCCCTGCGGGATTGCCTGAACGTCTTCGGCGGGAAAACCCGATTTCTAGTCGGCAGTCTCTTGGAAACAGTCCACGCTGTATCGGAACGTTTGTATTTAAAAGAATTAGACCACTGCTGAATTATCTTGCTAGTGGGATTGTCAGACATTTCTTTTTTTTTGGTGGCTTAAAAATCTTCTTTTAAAAGTCTGTTCTGTGTTTGATGGGATTCTTGATCGATGTGTTTGTCCTTCTGTTCAATTCATTGCTGAAAGTTATATCATAACAAATATACTTTACAAATTTTCATATAATGACCTTTTTTTAAAAGTATTAATTGCACCGATAACTGATGAGATAATTGAATTGCATGTATAATAATGGGGTTAATGAAGTGCTTTATTCGTCAACATAATTTATGTTATGAAAGTTATTAACATTGTCTTTTTAAAATTATTATTAAAAAAAAATTGATGATATACTCTCGCATAGTTGGAAAAAAATTCGTTTATAAACTAGGTGGTTTAGTAAAGGAAGTGTAAAGACATCATCATTTAATTTTTAAAACTATCAACACTTAGTCAAACACGAGGAAGAGTGTCTTTTTGTGTGTGTGTAAGAGAGAGAGGGAGGGAGGGAGAGAAAGAACGAGAAAGAGACAGAGAGGAGGAGGGGTGAGGGAGAGAAAGAACGATAGGGTGAGGGAGTGGGAGGTATAGAGAAAGAACGAAGGAGAGGGGGGTAGGGAGGGAGAGAAAGAACGAGATAGAGGCAGAGAGGAGGAGGGGTGAGGGAGAGAAAGAACGATAGGGGAGGGAGTGGGAGGTATAGAGAAAGAACGAAGGAGAGGGAGGGGGAGGGAGGGCGAGAAAGAACGAGAGAGAGAAGGAGGGGAAGGAAGAAAAAGAACGAGAGGGAGAGAGAGAGAAATAAATAGAGAGACATTACAAGTATGAATGTGACTTCTGCAAACAGAACCCAATAAAAGCCAACTAAGCATTGCCAATTTTTCGAAAGTTAATTATTCAGCGTTACTTGTTCGTGTATTGATGATAAGCCTGACACGGGTGCCTATGTAGAATTACAACTGAAATGACATGGGTGCCTATGTAGAATTACAACTGAAATGACATGGGTGCCTATGTAGAATTACAACTGAAATGACATGGGTGCCAATGTATAATTACAACCACATACACTTTTGTTAAGAATTGTGTCACTATATTTGTTGCCGACAGATTTGGGAGTGTGTGTGTTTGGGGGGGGGGGGGTGGGTTGAAGGATTTAGGGTCAGTATAAAAGGTGTTTTCTTTCTTCGCTTCCTTGGCAACATTACAAGTGCCCATCTTCCATGTTACTACACTTCACCTACGTTTTTTGTTTCATCCTAAGGGTGTGCTTGACCACTGGGACGTCATCTCATAGCCACGTTGTCCATTGCTTCCGGCTGTTAACCTGACTTCTTGAGTTTCCAAACTACACCAACAGCTGGACAGAAGAAACAGTTGTCAAAAAAAACAACCGAAAAAAAACAACCCAGAAACATTATTTCTAATTCTTGAAATTAGGCGAGCGACATAAAGTTCGGTGAGAAGGGTGAATAATCCTTTAAAAAAAAAAAAGTACTAATCTTCCCCCCCCCCGGCCCCCCACCCCGCCCCACATAAACCCCCCCCCCCCCCCCCATAAATCGGACTCATAGAAAATGTGGGTACATTTTACCAAAATGAGAACTACGGCTTGAAAACACACACACAAATTAAATTAAAAAATCGTTATTTGAGTTGGGAAAAATTGGAAGAGGTTTAAGGCCAAGCGATTCATCAGCAACCGAGTTTATGTATCCAATGTTAAGATGTACTTATTTTTCTTGATCGATTGATTGAATAATTTTATTACGCTTGTGTCCTTGCTACTTTAGCATGCTCCCAGCGCTCCAATCTTCTTAAATCTATTTAAAGAAAAAAAGTCTTTCAATGTTTCTTAAATGAACTTTTTATCATTTTCCATTTCCCCCAAAGAAATATGAACAGAAGATTGATACTGCATGCGTGCATCCTGATACATCATTTGGTAATTTCACACTATTAGTGCCACGATGTCTCACACGGCCGCCATCTTGGTTGCCGCGACCCGTAAAATTAAGAATAAAACGCTAAATAATAATGAAAAAAAAATTATAAATCTATCCCTAAACCCAACCTGAACCCTTAATAAACCTCTAAAAAATATATCCTTAAACCTAACCTGAACCCTAAACAATCAAATGACGCTGGGCACTAATAGTTTGAAATAGCCAATTATTTTATTGATTAGTCTTGTTTTTTATTTTATTTTTATGTTTATTAATGGAATAAATGGTAATAATGGCAATGGATTTTGTTTTGTATTTTTGAATTCGTAAAGTTTTTTTGACTCATATTCTTGAAATAAAAAAAAATTAAAAATTAGAAAATCTTAACAAATCCCTTATCCACTGATTTTCAGCACATTCACAAGTTTTACCTAATTCTGTTTTGTATACTTCTGAGGACCTTAAATTATGTTTGACCAAGCGTTTTTCATTTGCAGTGGCTACAAGGTTTTGAAATCCAGACGCCATTTTGATGTTAAATATTGAAAAAATGTGTTGTACGTCAAAAAATACTCTCGTCTTGTATGTGCATTTAGGTGCGCAACACATTTGGTGTGCATTATTTTTTTAATACTTTAGAGGACCATTGCACTCTAGTATGGCTCTCTGATACTTTTTTGGATGATAACACTTCTGGTTCTGGTTCGGTACGTTGCTGCATCCATATACTGGCATATGTGCAACGGTTGGGGAAGCGATGTTGCCAATCTAACGGCCCCTAGCAGATGCCAGGGCGGCCTTGAAGCTTTCGATCGTTGTCGAGTTCACGGCGGTATTGTCCAGGTTGTTCCAAGCAATTATGGTGCGTGGAAAGAATGACTGCTTATGTTGCACTGTGTTACTCCGAGGCACAGTGAAGCATTTGTTATTGTTTCGGGTGTAATTTCTCATGGGGTTGTCAGAGGTTAAGTCAGTGTTAAGTGACTGTTTGGCTCTAATTAATCGGCCTGGCTTCTGTGGGGTAAGATAATTGTTTGCTGGGATGGCCTGGCTTCTGTGGGGTAAGATAATTGTTTGCTGGGATGGCCGGAATTAGCCCCATGGCCATTTTATATAAGAATGTTAGGTGGATCTTTTCTCGTCTGTCCTTGAGAGTGGGGATGTCAAATCTGTTTAAAAGGCCAGTGACATAGCCAGGCGTGGTGGTTTTATAGTCACGTGCTATGAAGCGCATTGCGTTACGTTGGATTCGCTCCAATTTGTCCACGTCTTGCTTGAGGTATGGGTCCCAGATGATTGCACCATATTCTAGTATCGGACGAACGAGTGCAAGATAGGCATTTCGTTTGCAGGATGTTGGGCTGTGGCGCAGATTTCTTCTAATAAAACCTAGTGTGGAGTTGGCTTTTTTTGAAATTTTGTTTATATGGGGTGACCATTTTAGGTTATTTGAGAAGAGAATTCCAAGGTATGGATTGTTTGTTACTTGTTGAAGGGTTGTCCTATTTAGGGTGTACATATAGCTTGATGGGTTTTTTTTTGAGATGCTCATTATGTAGCATTTGGTTTCATTAAATTTCATGCCCCATTTGTCTGCCCAATTCATAAGGCACTCCAAATCTGCTTGAAGTTGGTTGTGGTCATCGTAGTCGATTATCTCTCTGTAGACAAGACAGTCATCTGCAAACAGCCTCACTTGAGATTTTACAGTATCAGGGAGGTCGTTTATGTGACAGAGAAAGAGAAGGGGGCCCAGTACTGTGCCTTGAGGAACTCCTGAGTCTACGGTGGCTTTGCCTGATCGGACGCCATCTACCACTACTTGCATGGTCCGTTTTGTTAGAAATGTTGAGAGCCAGGAGTGAAGGTTGCCGGTAATGCCGTAGTGGTGGAGTTTGTGTAGAAGAAGGCTGTGTGGAACAGTGTCGAAGGCCTTGGAGAAGTCGAGAATTGCCATGTCGACCTGGTTACCTTTGTCATAGGAGGCAAGGAGGTCATTGGTGGTGATGATTAATTGAGTTTCTGTGGAGTATCCAGAGCGGAAACCGTGGTTTAGAGTGGTCAAAATGATGTTGTGTTCAAGGTGGTTCATGATGTGACGACAGATGATGTGTTCCAGAATTTTGCATGGAACGGAGGTCAGGGATATTGGGCGGTAGTTTGCTGGGTTATGACGGTCACCTTTCTTGTAGGCACTAGTGATATTTGCATCAAGCCAGTCTAGTGGGAGTTTGCCGGAGTCAAGCGACTTTTGGAAAATGCTGGTGATGGTTGGGGCAATGTTGTCAGCCAGGGTCTTTAGCACAATGTTTGGGATACAGTCAGGTCCGGGTGCTTTATTGGGCTTGAGGTTTTTGAGAAGTTTGGCTACTCCTTGTTCAGTTATGTTGAGGGGGTCAATTGTACCAGGTGAAGGTTTTAGGGATGGTAGTACTGTTGTGGTAATTTTGGTGAAGACAGACTGAAACTGCCTTAGGAGAATTTCAGCTTTGCATTGGCTATCGCTTACAAGTTGCCCGTATTCTAGTAGAGGGGCTAAGCCAATGTTGTCTTGCTTCTTGGATTTTATGTACCGTGGCAATCAGGTAACAAAACCTTTATGGTGACAGCCTTTGTTGTCATTCCTCTGCTATTGTGATTCCCTCTCAATTTATAAACATGTAACCTTAAAGAACCAGCGGTCCTCAACTCAGTCCTTACTGAAAATTCTCAGTGTGGATGAACACAGAAAAAAGTCGTACGGAGTGCGCTCTTTGAAGCGGTAGCGCCAAAGTTATGGAATAGTTTACCTCAATCTTTGAGGAGTATTGAAAAGGATAGATAATCATTTAGGAAACATTTATAGACTTTTTTGTTTAACAGATTTGAGGAAACCAGAGCGCAGTGAGCATGCTAAAGTAGCATGGATACCAGCGCTATAGAAGTATTCAACCAATCAATCAATCAATTCTTTGTATCTCAGCTATGGCTGCCCTGGCTTGTGTGACAGCCCAATCGATCCCTTGCTCCCGTCTCTCCAAATCAGGTTTACGACTCAGCTCTGCTCTCCGACTAAGCACCCCGACTAAGCTCCCCGACTAGGCTCCCCGACTAAGAACCCAGACTAAGCACCCCGACTAAGCTCCCCGACTAAGCTCCCCGACTAAGCTCCCCGACTAGGCTCACCGACTAAGCTCCCCGACTAAGCTCCCCGACTAAGCTCCCCGACTAAGCTCCCCGACTAAGCTCACCAACTAAGCTCCCGACTAAGCTCCCCGACTAGGCTCCCCGACTAAGCTCCCCGACTAGGCTCCCCGACTAAGCTCTCCGACTAAGCTCCCCGACTAAGCTCCCCGACTAGGCTCCCCGACTAAGCTCCCCGACTAAGCTCCCCGACTAAGCTCCCCGACTAAGCTCCCCGACTAGGCTACACGACTAAGCTCCCCGACTAAGCTCCCCGACTAAGCTCCCCGACTAAGCTCCCCGACTAAGCTCCCCGACTAAGCTCCCCGACTAAGCTCCCCGACTAAGCTCTCCGACTAAGCTCCCCGACTAAGCTCCCCGACTAAGCTCCCCGACTAGGCTCCCCGACTAAGCTCCCCGACTAAGCTCCCCGACTAAGCTCCCCGACTAGGCTCCCCGACTAGGCTCCCCGACTAGGCTCCCCCTTCTGAGTTCTGCCCTCAGTCCCCAAACTCACGCCCTTATATCCCCTCCGGTTGTTAACCCTTGACCCTAATTTATCCCTCGCCCCTCTCCTTAATTATCGGTTCACTTGACCTCCCCGTTGGCTACCTGTTTGGGACGGAGAACCAAACGAAATAGATCATCTCACCTCTAGCCGCCTACCATCGGCCGTGCATGCCTGGACATTTAATTGAATAAAAACACGCCGTATTCGGCCGTGCAGGTGTTTTCCCCCTCAGCTTACCGAGTTTAGCCCGGTTAGACGTTTTCTAGCTATACAATAGCCACGACCAACGGTCATTCCGTGATTTTGTTGGCTTAGTCTAGTCACAAATCAGCCAGCATAGGACCTCAAAATTCCCTCTACGTGCTTGCACTGACTTGTTTCAGTAATAATCTGACATCTGAACTGCACATTTACTCTCGCGTGCCGTAATATTCCTAAGCTAATAAATTTGCCCGGCACTCAATAATACTTTAGTTTGAAAGGAAACCACAACCAGACGCAAACAATATGTTTTGTGCTCAGTCAAATTATGTATACAAAAGATACTTCCATTTGGTAATCATGATAGGCTACACATAGTTTGATTGCGACTCATTTCCTGTGTACTGTGTATTTCTCTCTCTCTCTCTCTCTTTTGCTCCTCGTCACAGATATCCCGATAGAACACATTTACGTTTTACTAGCATGTAGCATTTTTAAACCTTAAACCTCAGATTAAGCTAAAAAAAAAATTATTTATTTATCTTATAAAAGTAATACCAAATAACCTATTGTTTGAAGTTTATGTAGCCATCGCGTACTAGATTTTCAAAATAAACTTTATTTTAGGACCATGGCAGTGAAACAAACGTTTGGTCATAAATAACGGTAGAGAAATAGGAGATGCTCAAAAGAAAGAGATTTTAGTGGACATAAATTTGAAGCTAATATAACATATTATTTAACTGGGACAATAAACGAGATATACATTTTAGAAATTCTGTATTCACTTGTTATAACAATGAATTGGATGGAGAACCTGATATAAAAGCCGAACAACCCCCCCCCCCCCCCCCCCCCCCAAACCCCGACTTCTTTCCAAAAACGACAACTTCAATTTTAATTTATTCTTTTCAATACCTATAAATACGATCATTATACTACATCCGGGTATTGATCAAAAGGTCAATGTTTTGAAGTTTCTGAACAAATAATTCTTCTTTAGTTACATCATCGATACAAACAGGGCTACGGTTGTCGGCAGCCCGGGCAAACTTAACTTTAGCCAACCTTATAAGAATAATCATAAACAATTTTTTACAAGGACACAAAAAAACACCATCAAAAACAACACGCAACAAAACAACTAGGGGTTAGGTAAGGAGTTTATTACATTGTCTTTTAAAAAAAACAATGAAGAATAATATTGTTTTACTTTACTTGTATTTGGACAGTATGAACAATCAGCCTACATATGATTTTTTTTTTCTTCTAGCCTTTAGATCAGCAACTCTTTTGACTGTACTTTGTTATTTTTCTATGGCACCAAAATGCAATGATTAAACCTATTCTGGAAGATCGTTGATGGCGCCCCAAGTTCACTGCGCCCCGGGCAACTGCCGGAGTTGCCGATGCCGGTACCTTGACCCGGCACTTGACACCAAGTTCAACACATTTTAATTCATTTAGGACAACTTCCTTTAAAGACCCAACACGCGTTTTCATTAACGCTATAAATAAACAATCAGTTTCTCGGCACGCGTCGCCCTGTTATTAACAAATATGGATTTCTCTCATCTGTTCGCCTGAAAAAAAAAGAAATAAAAGATTGAAAAGCGTTGCCATAGTGACGACGAGTCACGTGATGTTCCATCGCCAGGCGCACGGTGTGTTGTTCCCTGTGCCCGCCGGTTGCCCCGGGGTGACGCGCGCCGGGTGTCGTGAGCGCTGCTGGCATCTACAGGTATGTCGTTGCTGCCATTACCGTTATGTCATTGCTTCCATTAGTGCTATGTCATTGCTTCCATTAGCGTTATGTCATTGCTTCCATTAGCGTTATGTCATTGCTTCCATTAGCGTTATGTCATTGCTTCCATTAGTGTTATGTCATTGCTTCCATTAGCGTTATGTCATTGCTTCCATTAGTGTTATGTCATTGCTTCCATTAGCGTTATGTCATTGCTTCCATTAGTGTTATGTCATTGCTTCCATTAGCGTTATGTCATTGCTTCCATTAGTGTTATGTCATTGCTTCCATTAGCGTTATGTCATTGCTTCCATTAGTGTTATGTCATTGCTTCCATTAGCGTTATGTCATTGCTTCCATTAGCGTTATGTCATTGCTTCCATTAGTGTTATGTCATTGCTTCCATTAGTGTTATGTCATTGCTTCCATTAGTGTTATGTCATTGCTTCCATTAGCGTTATGTCATTGCTTCCATTAGTGTTATGTCATTGCTTCCATTAGCGTTATGTCATTGCTTCCATTAGTGTTATGTCATTGCTTCCATTAGCGTTATGTCATTGCTTCCATTAGTGTTATGTCATTGCTTCCATTAGCGTTATGTCATTGCTTCCATTAGCGTTATGTCATTGCTTCCATTAGCGTTATGTCATTGCTTCCATTAGTGTTATGTCATTGCTTCCATTAGCGTTATGTCATTGCTTCCATTAGCGTTATGTCATTGCTTCCATTAGTGTTATGTCATTGCTTCCATTAGCGTTATGTCATTGCTTCCATTAGCGTTATGTCATTGCTTCCATTAGCGTTATGTCATTGCTTCCATTAGCGTTATGTCATTGCTTCCATTAGTGTTATGTCATTGCTTCCATTAGTGTTATGTCATTGCTTCCATTAGCGTTATGTCATTGCTTCCATTAGCGTTATGTCATTGCTTCCATTAGCGTTATGTCATTGCTTCCATTAGTGTTATGTCATTGCTTCCATTAGCGTTATGTCATTGCTTCCATTAGCGTTATGTCATTGCTTCCATTAGCGTTATGTCATTGCTTCCATTAGCGTTATGTCATTGCTTCCATTAGCGTTATGTCATTGCTTCCATTAGCGTTATGTCATTGCTTCCATTAGTGTTATGTCATTGCTTCCATTAGTATTATGTCATTGCTTCCATTAGCGTTATGTCATTGCTTCCATTAGTGTTATGTCATTGCTTCCATTAGTGTTATGTCATTGCTTCCATTAGTGTTATGTCATTGCTTCCATTAGTGTTATGTCATTGCTTCCATTAGCGTTATGTCATTGCTTCCATTAGTGTTATGTCATTGCTTCCATTAGTGTTATGTCATTGCTTCCATTAGTGTTATGTCATTGCTTCCATTAGTGTTATGTCATTGCTTCCATTAGTGTTATGTCATTGCTTTCATTAGCGTTATGTCATTGCTTCCATTAGTGTTATGTCATTGCTTCCATTAGCGTTATGTCATTGCTTCCATTAGTGTTATGTCATTGCTTCCATTAGCGTTATGTCATTGCTTCCATTAGTGTTATGTCATTGCTTCCATTAGCGTTATGTCATTGCTTCCATTAGTGTTATGTCATTGCTTCCATTAGCGTTATGTCATTGCTTCCATTAGTGTTATGTCATTGCTTCCATTAGCGTTATGTCATTGCTTCCATTAGTGTTATGTCATTGCTTCCATTAGCGTTATGTCATTGCTTCCATTAGTGTTATGTCATTGCTTCCATTAGCGTTATGTCATTGCTTCCATTAGCGTTATGTCATTGCTTCCATTAGTGTTATGTCATTGCTTCCATTAGCGTTATGTCATTGCTTCCATTAGTGTTATGTCATTGCTTCCATTAGTGTTATGTCATTGCTTCCATTAGTGTTATGTCATTGCTTCCATTAGCGTTATGTCATTGCTTCCATTAGTGTTATGTCATTGCTTCCATTAGCGTTATGTCATTGCTTCCATTAGCGTTATGTCATTGCTTCCATTAGTGTTATGTCATTGCTTCCATTAGTGTTATGTCATTGCTTCCATTAGCGTTATGTCATTGCTTCCATTAGTGTTATGTCATTGCTTCCATTAGTGTTATGTCATTGCTTCCATTAGTGTTATGTCATTGCTTCCATTAGCGTTATGTCATTGCTTCCATTAGTGTTATGTCATTGCTTCCATTAGTGTTATGTCATTGCTTCCATTAGTGTTATGTCATTGCTTCCATTAGCGTTATGTCATTGCTTCCATTAGCGTTATGTCATTGCTTCCATTAGTGTTATGTCATTGCTTCCATTAGTGTTATGTCATTGCTTCCATTAGTGTTATGTCATTGCTTCCATTAGTGTTATGTCATTGCTTCCATTAGTGTTATGTCATTGCTTCCATTAGTGTTATGTCATTGCTTCCATTAGTGTTATGTCATTGCTTCCATTAGTGTTATGTCATTGCTTCCATTAGTGTTATGTCATTGCTTTCATTAGCGTTATGTCATTGCTTCCATTAGTGTTATGTCATTGCTTCCATTAGCGTTATGTCATTGCTTCCATTAGTGTTATGTCATTGCTTCCATTAGCGTTATGTCATTGCTTCCATTAGTGTTATGTCATTGCTTCCATTAGCGTTATGTCATTGCTTCCATTAGTGTTATGTCATTGCTTCCATTAGCGTTATGTCATTGCTTCCATTAGTGTTATGTCATTGCTTCCATTAGCGTTATGTCATTGCTTCCATTAGTGTTATGTCATTGCTTCCATTAGCGTTATGTCATTGCTTCCATTAGTGTTATGTCATTGCTTCCATTAGTGTTATGTCATTGCTTCCATTAGCGTTATGTCATTGCTTCCATTAGTGTTATGTCATTGCTTCCATTAGCGTTATGTCATTGCTTCCATTAGTGTTATGTCATTGCTTCCATTAGTGTTATGTCATTGCTTCCATTAGTGTTATGTCATTGCTTCCATTAGCGTTATGTCATTGCTTCCATTAGTGTTATGTCATTGCTTCCATTAGCGTTATGTCATTGCTTCCATTAGTGTTATGTCATTGCTTCCATTAGTGTTATGTCATTGCTTCCATTAGCGTTATGTCATTGCTTCCATTAGTGTTATGTCATTGCTTCCATTAGCGTTATGTCATTGCTTCCATTAGTGTTATGTCATTGCTTCCATTAGCGTTATGTCATTGCTTCCATTAGTGTTATGTCATTGCTTCCATTAGCGTTATGTCATTGCTTCCATTAGCGTTATGTCATTGCTTCCATTAGCGTTATGTCATTGCTTCCATTAGTGTTATGTCATTGCTTCCATTAGCGTTATGTCATTGCTTCCATTAGCGTTATGTCATTGCTTCCATTAGTGTTATGTCATTGCTTCCATTAGCGTTATGTCATTGCTTCCATTAGCGTTATGTCATTGCTTCCATTAGCGTTATGTCATTGCTTCCATTAGCGTTATGTCATTGCTTCCATTAGTGTTATGTCATTGCTTCCATTAGTGTTATGTCATTGCTTCCATTAGCGTTATGTCATTGCTTCCATTAGCGTTATGTCATTGCTTCCATTAGCGTTATGTCATTGCTTCCATTAGTGTTATGTCATTGCTTCCATTAGCGTTATGTCATTGCTTCCATTAGCGTTATGTCATTGCTTCCATTAGCGTTATGTCATTGCTTCCATTAGCGTTATGTCATTGCTTCCATTAGCGTTATGTCATTGCTTCCATTAGCGTTATGTCATTGCTTCCATTAGTGTTATGTCATTGCTTCCATTAGTATTATGTCATTGCTTCCATTAGCGTTATGTCATTGCTTCCATTAGTGTTATGTCATTGCTTCCATTAGTGTTATGTCATTGCTTCCATTAGTGTTATGTCATTGCTTCCATTAGTGTTATGTCATTGCTTCCATTAGCGTTATGTCATTGCTTCCATTAGTGTTATGTCATTGCTTCCATTAGTGTTATGTCATTGCTTCCATTAGTGTTATGTCATTGCTTCCATTAGTGTTATGTCATTGCTTCCATTAGTGTTATGTCATTGCTTTCATTAGCGTTATGTCATTGCTTCCATTAGTGTTATGTCATTGCTTCCATTAGCGTTATGTCATTGCTTCCATTAGTGTTATGTCATTGCTTCCATTAGCGTTATGTCATTGCTTCCATTAGTGTTATGTCATTGCTTCCATTAGCGTTATGTCATTGCTTCCATTAGTGTTATGTCATTGCTTCCATTAGCGTTATGTCATTGCTTCCATTAGTGTTATGTCATTGCTTCCATTAGTGTTATGTCATTGCTTCCATTAGTGTTATGTCATTGCTTCCATTAGCGTTATGTCATTGCTTCCATTAGTGTTATGTCATTGCTTCCATTAGCGTTATGTCATTGCTTCCATTAGCGTTATGTCATTGCTTCCATTAGTGTTATGTCATTGCTTCCATTAGCGTTATGTCATTGCTTCCATTAGTGTTATGTCATTGCTTCCATTAGTGTTATGTCATTGCTTCCATTAGTGTTATGTCATTGCTTCCATTAGCGTTATGTCATTGCTTCCATTAGTGTTATGTCATTGCTTCCATTAGCGTTATGTCATTGCTTCCATTAGCGTTATGTCATTGCTTCCATTAGTGTTATGTCATTGCTTCCATTAGTGTTATGTCATTGCTTCCATTAGCGTTATGTCATTGCTTCCATTAGTGTTATGTCATTGCTTCCATTAGTGTTATGTCATTGCTTCCATTAGTGTTATGTCATTGCTTCCATTAGCGTTATGTCATTGCTTCCATTAGTGTTATGTCATTGCTTCCATTAGTGTTATGTCATTGCTTCCATTAGTGTTATGTCATTGCTTCCATTAGCGTTATGTCATTGCTTCCATTAGCGTTATGTCATTGCTTCCATTAGTGTTATGTCATTGCTTCCATTAGTGTTATGTCATTGCTTCCATTAGTGTTATGTCATTGCTTCCATTAGTGTTATGTCATTGCTTCCATTAGTGTTATGTCATTGCTTCCATTAGTGTTATGTCATTGCTTCCATTAGTGTTATGTCATTGCTTCCATTAGTGTTATGTCATTGCTTCCATTAGTGTTATGTCATTGCTTTCATTAGCGTTATGTCATTGCTTCCATTAGTGTTATGTCATTGCTTCCATTAGCGTTATGTCATTGCTTCCATTAGTGTTATGTCATTGCTTCCATTAGCGTTATGTCATTGCTTCCATTAGTGTTATGTCATTGCTTCCATTAGCGTTATGTCAGTGCTTCCATTAGTGTTATGTCATTGCTTCCATTAGCGTTATGTCATTGCTTCCATTAGTGTTATGTCATTGCTTCCATTAGCGTTATGTCATTGCTTCCATTAGCGTTATGTCATTGCTTCCATTAGCGTTATGTCATTGCTTCCATTAGTGTTATGTCATTGCTTCCATTAGTGTTATGTCATTGCTTCCATTAGCGTTATGTCATTGCTTCCATTAGTGTTATGTCATTGCTTCCATTAGCGTTATGTCATTGCTTCCATTAGTGTTATGTCATTGCTTCCATTAGTGTTATGTCATTGCTTCCATTAGTGTTATGTCATTGCTTCCATTAGCGTTATGTCATTGCTTCCATTAGTGTTATGTCATTGCTTCCATTAGCGTTATGTCATTGCTTCCATTAGTGTTATGTCATTGCTTCCATTAGTGTTATGTCATTGCTTCCATTAGCGTTATGTCATTGCTTCCATTAGTGTTATGTCATTGCTTCCATTAGCGTTATGTCATTGCTTCCATTAGTGTTATGTCATTGCTTCCATTAGCGTTATGTCATTGCTTCCATTAGTGTTATGTCATTGCTTCCATTAGTGTTATGTCATTGCTTCCATTAGTGTTATGTCATTGCTTCCATTAGCTTTATGTCATTGCTTCCATTAGTGTTATGTCATTGCTTCCATTAGCGTTATGTCATTGCTTCCATTAGTGTTATGTCATTGCTTCCATTAGTGTTATGTCATTGCTTCCATTAGTGTTATGTCATTGCTTCCATTAGTGTTATGTCATTGCTTCCATTAGCGTTATGTCATTGCTTCCATTAGTGTTATGTCATTACTTCCATTAGTGTTATGTCATTGCTTCCATTAGTGTTATGTCATTGCTTCCATTAGCGTTATGTCATTGCTTCCATTAGCGTTATGTCATTGCTTCCATTAGTGTTATGTCATTGCTTCCATTAGTGTTATGTCATTGCTTCCATTAGTGTTATGTCATTGCTTCCATTAGTGTTATGTCATTGCTTCCATTAGTGTTATGTCATTGCTTCCATTAGTGTTATGTCATTGCTTCCATTAGTGTTATGTCATTGCTTCCATTAGCGTTATGTCATTGCTTCCATTAGTGTTATGTCATTGCTTCCATTAGTGTTATGTCATTGCTTCCATTAGTGTTATGTCATTGCTTCCATTAGCGTTATGTCATTGCTTCCATTAGTGTTATGTCATTGCTTCCATTAGTGTTATGTCATTGCTTCCATTAGTGTTATGTCATTGCTTCCATTAGTGTTATGTCATTGCTTCCATTAGCGTTATGTCATTGCTTCCATTAGTGTTATGTCATTGCTTCCATTAGTGTTATGTCATTGCTTCCATTAGCGTTATGTCATTGCTTCCATTAGTGTTATGTCATTGCTTCCATTAGCGTTATGTCATTGCTTCCATTAGTGTTATGTCATTGCTTCCATTAGCGTTATGTCATTGCTTCCATTAGTGTTATGTCATTGCTTCCATTAGCGTTATGTCATTGCTTCCATTAGTGTTATGTCATTGCTTCCATTAGCGTTATGTCATTGCTTCCATTAGTGTTATGTCATTGCTTCCATTAGTGTTATGTCATTGCTTCCATTAGCGTTATGTCATTGCTTCCATTAGTGTTATGTCATTGCTTCCATTAGCGTTATGTCATTGCTTCCATTAGTGTTATGTCATTGCTTCCATTAGCGTTATGTCATTGCTTCCATTAGTGTTATGTCATTGCTTCCATTAGCGTTATTTCATTGCTTCCATTAGTGTTATGTCATTGCTTCCATTAGCGTTATGTCATTGCTTCCATTAGTGTTATGTCATTGCTTCCATTAGCGTTATTTCATTGCTTCCATTAGTGTTATGTCATTGCTTCCATTAGTGTTATGTCATTGCTTCCATTAGCGTTATGTCATTGCTTCCATTAGTGTTATGTCATTGCTTCCATTAGCGTTATGTCATTGCTTCCATTAGTGTTATGTCATTGCTTCCATTAGCGTTATGTCATTGCTTCCATTAGTGTTATGTCATTGCTTCCATTAGTGTTATGTCATTGCTTCCATTAGTGTTATGTCATTGCTTCCATTAGCGTTATGTCATTGCTTCCATTAGTGTTATGTCATTGCTTCCATTAGCGTTATGTCATTGCTTCCATTAGTGTTATGTCATTGCTTCCATTAGTGTTATGTCATTGCTTCCATTAGTGTTATGTCATTGCTTCCATTAGTGTTATGTCATTGCTTCCATTAGCGTTATGTCATTGCTTCCATTAGTGTTATGTCATTACTTCCATTAGTGTTATGTCATTGCTTCCATTAGTGTTATGTCATTGCTTCCATTAGCGTTATGTCATTGCTTCCATTAGCGTTATGTCATTGCTTCCATTAGTGTTATGTCATTGCTTCCATTAGTGTTATGTCATTGCTTCCATTAGCGTTATGTCATTGCTTCCATTAGTGTTATGTCATTGCTTCCATTAGTGTTATGTCATTGCTTCCATTAGTGTTATGTCATTGCTTCCATTAGTGTTATGTCATTGCTTCCATTAGTGTTATGTCATTGCTTCCATTAGCGTTATGTCATTGCTTCCATTAGTGTTATGTCATTGCTTCCATTAGTGTTATGTCATTGCTTCCATTAGTGTTATGTCATTGCTTCCATTAGTGTTATGTCATTGCTTCCATTAGTGTTATGTCATTGCTTCCATTAGTGTTATGTCATTGCTTCCATTAGTGTTAATTGTTATTTTTTTGGGTTAAAATAACAAAAAATATTTCAAGGGTTGAATTGAACTTAATTTATAGAGTGTAAAACGAAGTGTGTTAAATAATGTGACACTTTAAAAAATATATAATTTATATTGTCACAGATATGTAAGTGAACCCTTAATGGGAGACAAGTAATTTGGTAAATATTTCTTGTATAATATACAGAATAATGGGACTTGGGAGGAACTGGCCAGAGGTTTTGTTGAATAAATGGGTTTTTATTTGGAGGGGGGTGGGGGGAATGGAGAAAATAATGACATTGTATCAAGATTTTGTTGATAACGTTATCAAGTAAAAGTAAAAGAAGATTATTTTATGTAGAAGTTTAATAGTAATTGAACAATAAAAGAAGAGTGTTTCGACCAAGAGCCTTCCTCTTAAGATATGAATGATAATAATATTAAATGAATTACATTTTTTAATATCTATTTCATTATTAAAAAAAGGGATCATTTGAGCATATATATTCAGACTTTTAATGACAAATTGCGTGTGCCAAAGTGGGCTGTGTTCGTTTGTCTTAGTAAGAAATAGTGAGAATGAGAGAGAGATAGGGAGGTAGAGAGAGAGAGAGAGAGATTATTACGTTTCGTCATATCAATTATTGCATAAGCCTTGGTGGTGGGTTAATTAATATTAAGATACCATTTTTTTTTTAAATCACAGAAATTCAAGATTCCACACGAGGAGTGTGACGTCATGAAATTCTCCGCCGTGCCGTATAGAGAGAGACAAAGCACACATCTTCCTATTCGCACACATCTCTTAGAAGAACTTAGATAAAAGTTGGTCTGCGGTAAAGTAAAGCTGAACAAGCAATATGGAACAGAGGTCGGATTATAAATCTCTCGTTCGGGAATCGGAGAGAATGCGCAGAGAATTATCAAAGCTGAAAGTCAAGGTCGAAGAAAAGAGGAAAGAGAACCGCCTTTTGCTTACGGACATAGGTGACGTCATGGACAGATCAACGCGCGAGTCACGTGTTCATCGAGGGTCTTTAGACATCGACGGAGACTTGACCAAACATTCCTATCAGAAGTATGTTTCAGAGGTTCCACTCAGGGCTCAATACAACCCCATTGTGAGAGGAAATTTGGGGTGTGTAACCGGGTCATCACCGCCTTCCATGTCGTCGTTTCGGTGCACTTCAAGGTCATGCCAGGCACGCGCTGACCTCGAGGACTGCCAGGCGAGGCTGGTCGGGATGTGCCGAGAAAACTCACACCTGTGCCAGCTGCTGGCACACGCCAGGAGTCGACATTTGGAGTTCCCTCGGGTGAGCAGGTTCAGGGACGACGTGTACAGGCCCAGGATGTTCACAACGGAAGGTCGAGCATTTGGTCCTGATCCTATCTTGGCTCTTTACAATTCACACAGGCCACAAGACTGTAAGGCATTCCAAAAATTTTGATTTTTTTTTTGTTAAAGCAGGTAATATCTTAAGAAACAAAGATGAAGGCAGTCCACAAAAAAGTAATTTTTATGAACATTTCACTGTGTAAATTTTGTCTGCTTGTCTTACCAAGACATGGCTTGTGTTTATAACTGGAGATTGCCTTCTTAGAGTTGAGAGTTTAATTGATTTAATTTACAGCAAGGTTTCATTAACCTTTAATCAGTCAGCCAGGTCGTTTAGGCCAGTGTTTCCCACACTATCAACATATGTGTACCACTGTCTATAATTTTCGTAACAAGGCGCACCCCCCCCCCTTTTTTTAAAAAAAAAAGCATTTACTTTAATAAGAATTTAAAAAAAGTATTATTTTTTCCTTTGCAACGCGTACCCCACCACACTCTTCCCGTGCCCCCAGGGGTACGCGTACCACACTTTGGGAAACGCTGTTTTAGGTCAGTCCTTTATCCGCCAATGGTTTTTAACGTCGGAGAAGAAAATGATCGTTAAGGATGCTTATTAATTACTTTTTGTGCATTAAAAGAGGGGGAAAACAAGACTTTCAGGTTTCTTAAATGTGCACTAGTCTGATTTTAAAGTGTACGGCCCCATCAGAGTGTACGGCCCCATCAGAGTGTACGGCCTCATCAGAGTGTACGGCCCCATCAGAGTGTACGGCCCCATCAGAGTGTGCGGCCCCATCAGAGTGTACGGCCCCATCAGAGTGTACGGCCCCATCAGAGTGTACGGCCCCATCAGAGTGTACGGCCCCATCAGTGTGAACGGCACCATCAGACTGACTACTTTTGTCGCAAATATGTTCAGAGATTATTTACACCTTAAATAAAAATCGAATAAATTATGACTACTTTAAACCACTGTTAAGACCTGAGTGGTCGGTAGCTCCAAGGAATCCTTCTCGCAAGCCATCAGAGAAGAGTCCCTATTCGCACTGACTCAAAAGACAGGATCATGATCTTTCCCCAACCTGTATGTGATCAAACTCTTTGTCATGTAGATGTCTAATCAAAGTCGATATGCTCTCTCTCTCTGTCCCTTTCTCCCCCTCTCTATCCCCCCTCTCTCTCTCTACCTCTTTCTCTCTCTCCGTCTCTATATTACCGTACTACTACTTCTTATTGTATTAGCAGCTCAAAGTTTCATCTCTAAGTTATCACGCAGCCTCCACATCTCTAAGTTATCACGCAGCCTCCACATCTCTAAGTTATCACGCAGCCTCCACATCTCTAAGTTATCACGCAGCCTCCACATCTCTAAGTTATCACGCAGCCTCCACATCTCTAAGTTATCACGCAACCTCCACATCTCTAAGTTATCACGCAGCCTCCACATCTCTAAGTTATCACGCAGCCTCCACATCTCTAAGTTATCACGCAGCCTCCACATCTCTAAGTTATCACGCAGCCTCCACATCTCTAAGTTATCACGCAGCCTCCACATCTCTAAGTTATCACGCAGCCTCCACATCTCTAAGTTATCACGCAGCCTCCACATCTCTAAGTTATCACGCAGCCTCCACATCTCTAAGTTATCACGCAGCCTCCACATCTCTAAGTTATCACGCAGCCTCCACATCTCTAAGTTATCACGCAGCCTCCACATCTCTAAGTTATCACGCAGCCTCCACATCTCTAAGTTATCACGCAGCCTCCACATCTCTAAGTTATCACGCAGCCTCCACATCTCTAAGTTATCACGCAGCCTCCACATCTCTAAGTTATCACGCAGCCTCCACATCTCTAAGTTATCACGCAGCCTCCACATCTCTAAGTTATCACGCAGCCTCCACATCTCTAAGTTATCACGCAGCCTCCACATCTCTAAGTTATCACGCAGCCTCCACATCTCTAAGTTATCACGCAGCCTCCACATCTCTAAGTTATCACGCAGCCTCCACATCTCTAAGTTATCACGCAGCCTCCACATCTCTAAGTTATCACGCAGCCTCCACATCTCTAAGTTATCACGCAGCCTCCACATCTCTAAGTTATCACGCAGCCTCCACATCTCTAAGTTATCACGCAGCCTCCACATCTCTAAGTTATCACGCAGCCTCCACATCTCTAAGTTATCACGCAGCCTCCACATCTCTAAAATAAGGGCTTCTTTAATATTACTTCTTTTATACTTACATTTGTAAGTTGTTTTGTTTGGTTGTTTGTTTGTTTGGTTGTTTGTTTGTTTGTTCGCTGGTTAGTTTGGTGGCTAGTTTGGTCGTTAGTTTGGTGGCTAGTTTGGTCGTTAGTTTGGTGGCTAGTTTGGTCGTTAGTTTGGTGGCTAGTTTGGTCGTTAGTTTGGTGGCTAGTTTGGTCGTTAGTTTGGTGGCTAGTTTGGTCGTTAGTTTGGTGGCTAGTTTGGTCGTTAGTTTGGTGGCTAGTTTGGTCGTTAGTTTGGTGGTGTCAGAATTTCCCATTCAATATTTTTCCTTGTTTCCTTTTCCAATAAACCTGATCGTTGGTTCTCCATTATTGTATTTTCGTTCAGTAGCTAGTAGCACGCATGATTCGATGATATAACCTAGAATGGCATGTTGATTACGTAATGATGTACTGGTTTTAGAATTTAATGAGGAGGACATTTTTGTGTGTGTTCCATGGCTGAATATGGCAGTTAAATCAAAACTTGTAAATATAATTTTTCTTTCTTTGTTTTTGTCTTGTAATTATTGGGGAATGAATTTTCAAGAATTATAGAGAAAACTGAAATTATTTATTATTATTAATTTGATTTTTTAATGATTATTTCTTCTTAATTTAAAAAAAAAATTAAAAGTAATTGCATTTAATATTGTCCACAATTGTTTTGTATTATACTTCTCTCTTTGGTTATGATAAGAAGGATTGTTGTTTTATTCTATTTTTTAAAACGGTAGAAAATAAAAATTTGAATAATTTCCAAAATCAGACGATGTGTCATTCATTGTTCAAAAGTTAGAGGAAAATAAAAATTTGAATAATTTCCAAAATCAGACGATGTGTCATTCATTGTTCGAAATTTAGAGGAAAATAAAAATTTGAATAATTTCCAAAATCAGACGATGTGTCATTCATTGTTCGAAAGTTAGAGGAAAATAAAAAGAAGGAAATTAAGTCTTTTTATGTGGTCTAATTCCCCGTTTATCTCCCATGTTGCCAATTTTTAAGTTGTTTCTTTCTCTAGCTCAATGGTTCTCAGCCTTCCTAATGCCCTGACCCTTTAATACATGTTCCTCATGTTGTGGCGACCCCCAACCACAAAATTATATTCGTTGCTACTTTGAAGAGTTTATGTGTTTTCCGATGGTCTTAGACGACCACTAGGTAAGGGTCGTTTGACCCACCAAAGGGGTCGTGACCCACAGGTTGAGAACCGCTGCTCTATCTTATCAAACTCTTTCTTTTATTAAATAAACTAAATAAAAAAAATAATAATGAATCTAAGGGAGTTAAGAAATGATAACAGTTCCTGAAAGTTGACCAGCGTTGGCTCCTCTTTAAGAGCCTTTTAACCAGCAAGCAGATCTAACTTTTAAAACAAAAGTTTTTGAGTCCATTTTGTCTACAACAACCACTTATCTCAGTGTTGAGGACTTTTCCGGTAAGACAAGATGGCTGTCCGGCAATCACAAAGGTGCCGGGGGGGGGGGGGAGGCAAATGAGACTGATAACAGAGCAGAGGAGGATCTGACTCTTCTACGCCACAGAACCAGCCGGTAGACGTTGGCGTATACCTTGGTCGTTGTCTGGGGCGTAGAGAAAAAGTTGGCGCATGAGAATTGTCTGAACGTCTTTTCCCAAAATTCAGTGACGTCACTTTTGGTGAATGGTTTATATTTTCCATGTACCCAATTATGAGTGTCCTCAGTGGTACGTTTTGATGAAATGTGTCTTCACAAGATAAAATCAAACTTACCAGTAACATCCACGTATTAAAATACACGAGGTTAAAGGTCAAGACTTACATGGACCCTATGAATATGAGCCGTCGAGCTAGTATAAGCTCTTTTTGCCCCCCCCCCCCCCGGCACCACCCTAAGCTCGAGTTATCGTGCCGCGAAGCAGCACGTTGGAGATCTCCCTTTGCCAGGATAGCCCCCCCCCCCGCCAGCACTCATCCTGTCGAGCACCAACGGAGGCCACCCCAGCCCAAGGACATCCCGTGACGCTGCTGTCACAGCGTCAGCAGTTGACCTTCCCATCAGTCAGGATGGTATATTCACGTCCTAAAATCTTCCCTCGTCCATCCTTCTGAAGCGTCAAACGCCCTCTAATAGGGATTGCTACAGCAGGTTTCTACCTCGAAACTAATTTATGAAGTAGCTGGGACGAAACGGTTGCCTAGGAAAAGCTACCCCAATTGTTGTGTAAATAGAATCACTGGCATGACGTTGCCATTACCCACCTGATGCCTCATACTTATAACGGCAACATGTAATGATGATCCCTATCCAGTTTCTGCCGTTTTTATACCCAGCTGCATATTTTGCACAGCTGGGTAGCTCTGTAGAGGCTACAATTTTCGGCAGATACCATGCACGCCCTTTATCTGCCCACGCAGGCCCATTTACCCAGAAGAGCATCGACAGGTTGGAGGCGGTCCAACGACGGGCATCACTCTTTGTCATGAACCGCTACAGAAACACCTCTAGTGTTGGCAGCATGCTGGAAACATTAGGCTGGTCACCGTTGGAAGAACCACGACGACGACTGCCTAGGCTCTCCATGTTGTACAAGATCAAAAAATGGGCTGGTCCACTGCTCAATCTCGTCAATCTCCCCCCTAGACAGCGAAGAAGTCACGACAAGCAGTTTAGACTTTTAAAAACAAGAACTCAGTACAGGATCTCCTCATTCCTGCCAAAGACAATAAGGGGCTGGAAAAAGCTTCCCAAAGGAACAGTTGATGCGACTACACTCGACACATTTTCGGCTATTGCATCCTGTCTTGCAACCAGTAAATTATCTCCTTGAAAACCACGCACATTAACATCGCGAGCCCCTCTGAAACATAGGAGCCATAATGATCAATTCATTGATCGTGGGCCCTCAAAACATAGAAGAAGAAGAAGAAGAAGAGGCCCACGCGATGGTGGTTTTGTTCCCCGGGTAGCGCCAGGGGGTCAGTGACCGCACCTATGTAGTCGACAAGCCACTATAGATTTGTCAAGCAGAGCCACGGGGGGACAATAATCACTAAATTTTTCAAACTAATATTTAACGAATATTCTGAATTGATGTACAATAGTCAAAATGTCAGGCTACCCCAATATGAACTGTCCTGTCGTTATCCCATTCTCTAGGAGAAACTAGAAACAAAGAGAATATTACAGCACATGTTTTATTATATATAAACATATATAAGCCATAAATACAATAGTATTTCAATATCAATTTGTTTACAACCCGCCGGCGGGAAAATGTATACAAAAATGACGTCATAAACGTAAGTTACTTTCTTCATGACATCACATGCATATATTATGTAGACACGTAAGATAATGTACATAAAAGTTAAAAAAACAAAATAAATATCATAGTACACGGACACCATCATACATGTAACTACGGTTATACCATGCAAATATGGAAATACTATAAAACACACGATACCAACATTCACTCTATACCATCATACATATACCAGCAGACACTGTTTACCATCTTAAGCGTGATATCAACCCTCTAATAATTCACCATACACATGATACCGCCGAACACATGTAGCATTTGTGCACCTGATACCTTTTCCCTGATACATCCTACTACCATCATGAAACCATCGTATATTTGAATCATGAACAACGTGTCTGTTTTTTTTTGTTGTTTATTGATGGTATCAACGATTCCAGTCGGAAATTATGGATTGTCGTTAACTTGGAATCAATATCTTGCTCACACCATGCGACATATTTCAATCATGTAACAAACATGATTCATAGGAGCCACTGAAACGCGAAATAGTAAAATATCAGACACATGGTCAACATTACAAACATGTAGACTACGCTTACGAAGGATGTACACATAGGGACATGTGCACATTTTAACATGTAGGCCTACACATGCAAACGTGTGCACGAACCAAGTAAGTACACACGGGAAAAAAAATATTCACATAACAATGACGTGCACATCTTAATGATGTGCACATCGCCGTGATGTGCACGTCCCATCGACTGTAGCAGCAGCAGAACAGGGGCACCGCTGTACGCGTGCGGGTACAGTGTACATAGAACTGGTATGTCCTCGTTCAACACGCTTTGTACACGCTGAACTGACAGTACTCCTGTAAGGAACAACCCAATGTCGTCATGGGGCTTGTAGATAGGGGGTAGCCGGTGGGTGGATGAAGAGGTCAGAGAGGCACTAAGCGCCATTTACATCTAGAGCAGTGATTCTCAACCTTCCTAACGCAGCGACCCTTTAACACAGTTCCTCATGTTGTGGCGACCCCTAACCATAAAATTATTATCGTTTCTGCTTCATAACTGTAGAGTATATGTGTTTTCCGATGGTCTTAGGCGACCCCTCTGAAAGGGCCGTTCGACCCACAAAGGGGTCGCGACCCACATGTTGAGAACCGCTGATCTAGAGGCAAGTTGTTCTATGAAAATCAGTGGTCACGTGAAAGTCAAGGTCAAGATGGCCGCTCAGACTAAACAAACGGTCGTCATGATCCGATTGTGTCACTCTCTGGCTCACGGGTCAGTCCGTCAGACGTGTTGGCTGATAGGTCAAAGACAACATCACATCTGGAGATTTTTGTATGAGACAGAAGATATCACGGCAAATGCTGGAAGAAGGAAGGTATGGAAACTTGTGGTGGATTGTGGGCTTAAAAAATTGGGATCATGTATTGGAACGGGCATTGTAGTGTAGTGAGCGAGATGGGGTAAAAATAAAGAGATAAAGAGAGAGTGAGAGTATGAGGAAGATATATCGAGAGACAGTGTGAGAGAGAGAGAGAAAGAAGGATGGAGATAGAGAGAGAGGGTGCTAGAGATAGAAAGAGAAAGAGAGAGAGAGAGAAAGAGAGAGAGAGAGAGAGAGAGAGAGGGAAAGAGATAGAAAGAAAGAGATAATGAAGACAGAGAGAGAGAAAGAGAGAGAGAGAGGGAGTGAGTGAGGGAGATAGTGAGCGAGAGAGAAAGAGATAATGAAGACAGAGAGAGAGAGATAGAGAGAGAGAGAGAGAAAGGGAGGGAGGGAGGAAGGGAGATAGTAAGCGAGAGAGAAAGAGCTAATGAAGACAGAGAGAGAGAGAGATATAGAGAGAGAGGCAGGGAGGGAGATAGTGAGAGAGAGAAAGAGATGGCGTTACTCCCTACCCCTGCTTTCCCCGCTAATTATATTTCCCTGGATTTCTTGATCATAAAAAGATGAATTTTGTTAAATCGACCTATGTGCACTATGAACGACGACGACTGTCCACTGCTCTGGCATTAAACAGAAACTCGTCCCTCTCCCCTATAGACAGCGACGAGGCCATGACAGGCAGTTCCGGCTCATCCCAGCGAGAAGCCAGTATAGGAACTGCTCATTCCTACCAAAGACAATCAGGGACTGGAACAATCTTTCAAAAGGAACAGTTGAGGCGACAACACTTGACTCATTTGCGTCTATTGCCTCAGGCCTTCCAACCCCTAGTGCATGATACCCTCAAACAGTTACTCTTGTAGCCAGTGAAATATCCTCATCAACACCAGGCACAGAGACATTGCAAATCCCATCTACATTCATAGGAGCCATAATGATCAATAAATTGATCGTGGGCTCTTAATGTATAGAAGAAGAAGAACTCTTATTGGGAATAGCACCATTTCATGCCGTTCACTAGACAGATATCCAAAAAATCTGCAGCAATCCCAAATAGGAGACAAGAAGATCATTTCTTATACCCGGTATCTTACACACCAATAGAATGCCAAAATCAAAGAATTATATCAACCAGACGTGACCACATACAAAAACGATGATGAGATGTCAAGGCCGGTGCACGCATCTTTTAAGAGTTGTCCCCTCTTATTGAATCGATTGCTGCCATCTTATAAATTACACTTAGCGGAGATTACGATAGACCCCGGAGACTTCAATACACTGAGCACTTGTGGGGGGCAAGTTAGCAGTATCGATCTTACACGCAGTGATTCTCAAATAAGTGTTCAGGCTCTACAAGCCAAGTACAGAAAGAAAATGAAGTTACTTTGTATGGTTGTTATTCATATTGAAAAGACCAACATAGAACAACAACAACAACAAACCAACAACTACAAAAAACAACACATTCAAGTGTCGTTGTTATTAGTGGATGACCAAAAAGTATACATGAAATCTAGGGGCAAATTCAAAACATTCAAGGGGCGCCTAAAATAATATATTTAAAAAAAAAATCCTTTTTAATATGTCCTCGAAATGTCCTCAGGTCCCTTGCAAATCCATGCATTGTCCTACAACAGATGTTAATGACATCAATCGGGTATATCAGGCCAAATAATTACTGTGCGGGTAGTGAATTTATGAGGTTTTCATTTGTCATTCATGGATGTGTTATACTCTCAGAAGCAAAGGGATTTTATACATGTTCTGCATCTAGGCTTAACCTCATCATTTGATTACCGGTATTTAGGTATTGTGTCTGAAATTAGAAGCAGTCTTTCTCGCTAACCGCGCTTATAGAATTAGTTCTAATGTACACATGTAAAGATTTGGCCTAAAATACATTCACTTGATTTAGAAGACATATACGATTTCAAATCGGTTTTTGAAACATTCGACAGATCTTAATCGCTTGGAGTAAACATTCCATTTGAAGTCCAATGTTTGACGTCCAATGTTTGACGTCCGATGTTTGACGTCCAATGTTTGACGTCCGATGTTTGACGTCCGATGTTTGACGTCCGATGTTTGCCGTCCAATGTTTGACGTCCGATGTTTGACGTCCGATGTTTGACGTCCGATGTTTGACGTCCGATGTTTGACGTCCGATGTTTGACGTCCGATGTTTGACGTCCGATGTTTGACGTCAATGTTGTTGTTTTTTTATAGTAGAATAAATGTTAAAAATAAATCCAATAATGCTTTTAGTTAGTAAGAAAATACCTGTATCGACATAAAACATACAAAAAAAGCTGTCCCGTCAAATGAGTCTATCTTTATATTTAAGAGCCCTTATGAATATTTTGACTTTTTTTATTAAAAAAAAATGAAGAATCGTGTTTATAATAGTTTGAATACATCATTGAAATAAGATACAAACTATGTCTGAGACATAACGTGGTTTTAAACTTTAAAAAAGTATATATTTTTTTAAAAAATGTTTCTTCATGATTTTCTCATACATTTCAAGCACCTCCCCCACACCCTGACCATTACTTGCTATATACTTACCGCCTTCATATTCATGGTTCCAAATCATTTTTCAAATTTTTTTTTACATGGCCACCTGCTACAGAGTTTTCCTGTAATTAAAACTGACTTACAGTAAAACAATAGTTACGTTTCCGACATCTTTAGCACTAATTAGATGTTCATTATCTATCTATCTATCTATATAGGCCTATATATAAAATAAATAGATAACAAACGCGTTATTTTATGCACTCTTAAAAACTAACTGGTGAAATCGCAACATGACGCAAGGTGCCGGCGGAAGCAGATCATGGATCCCACCGGAAGTCGTGAAATCAAACAGAAACCAAACCACCATCTGTCTAGACACGCCCGCCCATTTATCACGAAATTAATGACGTCCTGAGAGAGCGCTGGGGTTAGAGACTTCGAGCTGGTGTAATGGCGTGGAACACGTGACTTTGTGTTACAGTTCTTAAATGTACAGCCAGGGGAATGAACAAGAAAAGATAACCAGTTACATTTACACTCGCTTGCGTCCCTTGTCTTATTATTTCACTCTTTAAAAAAATCCCTTTTAAAATAATAATTATTATTATTTCAAAGTTGAATTATTTTACAGATTAATGAATAGTTTTATTCTGTTAATTTTAAGGTTAAAATGTTGATGAAAATTGTTGAGAAACATGGATGTATTATCACCGATAAGCGTGAGACGAATATTTTAAATATGAATCCTGCAATGGAATGAAAACAATTGAAACTTCAGTTAAAACATTTAGGCCAATCAAAAAAACAACAACATTTATTTATACACAGATTAATGTCAAAAACACCTGACATGTTGGGGATATGACGTCCGAATTCGATGCCATTTCTGATCCAGCATCCTAACCAAAAACTGTTTTCCCCTTTGGTGATCTTGCTTACAATAAAAAATGATAATTCTCTAGGCATGTACGTGTGTGTGGCTGTAGCTTATTGTTCAATAGACGCGCAAATTAAAATTCCCAGAGGTTAGCGCTAATTGTAATTTCTTACAAAGTTCGCTACATTAATGCAATGTTTTGTCAAGTAACTTTAGTAGATTGGGATTACACGCACCGCCACCGCCATTTTTGTGGTATTTCTGGTGAGTGATTAAAAAAAACAACATTTTATTTTAACATGTAAATGAAAGTAACTCACACTTAGTAACATCAAGTTTGTTTGTTTCCCGGGCAAACACTGCCGCTGTCTCAAATCATAAATTTTTGTATCCCATTTTTTTTAAAGAAGCAGCCCCCCCCCCCCTCTCCCCCACCACCACCACCTCCGACGATCTCAAGATAAAAATTAATCCATACGCCGCTTTTAGAAAAAAAGAAATACAGACATACACATATATAAATTCTACTAAAAATGAGGATTACCGGAAATTTGATCGAAAGAAATTTCGTCGACGGAAAATTGATCGACGGTATTTTGATCGAACGGAAATTTGGTCGAATCTTTTTTTCAGTTCAGACGGTAAAATTTTCGTCAAATTTCTTTTTGAACGCTCTATACTATATAGTAAAACAAAATAATGCGTTCAAAAAGAAATTTGACGGAAAATTTTAACGTATGAACTAAGAAAACAATTCGACCAAATTTCCGTTCGATCAAATTTCCGTCGATCAATTTTCCGTCGACGAAATTTCTTTCGATCAAATTTCCGGATACGAAAAATGAGGACATTTTCACTGGATCTGCCTAATAAGAAATGGCGCACCCTATAAAAAAAAAAAACGCCAGAGATTGGGGTCTGAGGGGTAATTAATTGGTCGTTTCCTTGTCAGCTAACTTCCGGTCCAACATTTTCCATGAAACACAATTTGTACCTCTGTACTTACAAATAAGAGCTTTACCGCAAACAGAAGCTCAGAAGTTACGAAACTTCCTTAACGGGGTGTCACTTTAATTTAGCTTACAGTAATAACAAAGCGGTATGGGATGTGTGACAAGGATTTTCACACGCAACTCACGAGAAGAAAGAAGAGCTTCAAGAAGACAAAAGAGTTTTTGGTCAAAAAGGAAGGTATTAGCCTTTTCGTTTACTTTTCACTGTGGTTCTTTACGGGAAGCCGAGTGAGCCACATGCAACGTAAATCACATTTTGACAATACTTAATACTGAATAAACCTTGAAAAGAAAATCACAACAAGGAATATGGCAAGATATCGGTTGTATATAATAAATGAATGAATTTCATCATCATAATAATAATAATAATAACAATTTATTTTAGTTATAAAATCATATAGTATAATATCAAAGGTTACCATCAATGACCCAAAAAATCCAGTCAGCTTTAAATATAGCCAGAAGACATTAAATATCATTACATAATTCATGATAATACTTCTTAGGAGCCATCTTTCACTAAAACAAGGGTCCTCAATCAGGCTGCCCAAAAGACACCGTTTAATAGCTCATAAAAGGACAGGTGTCACTTTCATATTAAAAAAAAGTTAGTAAATAGATATGTAACATTTATAAATGAATACATAAAAAATTATGCCAACTGTGGTATATCAATATAATTTTTTTTAGAAGAACTAAATACTGACAGACGTGTGGTGTATGGGTGAGCTTGTAAAAAATACAACAACAAAATTGGAACTGAAAAACACGAAAAATATATGGTTTGAGAACCTCTATTTGAAATAACCCTGGCTATCTTAACAAAATAAGTTCATCTTCCAGTTTTTCTGTCAGTAAAAGTTTTCTTGCTTGACACATCCTTCGTGGATTACAATGTCCAGTGTCTTAGAATTAATGCCCCATGCTCTCCAAAGCATTGCTATGTCCAAATTTTTTAACGGAAGAGATGGTTACAATTGGTTGAGGTCTTATAGACATTCACCACTAACTCACCACTGACTCCACGACTGACTCGCCACTGACTCACCACTTACTCACCACTGAGTCGCCACTGACTCACCACTGACTCGCCACTGATTCCATCACTGACTTGCCACTGACCCACGCTCTATCAAACGACAAATCAATTATACACATGAATGCAAAAATTATAGCTTGAAAGTATGTATTTTTTTAACTAAGACATTAAAAAATATATATTTTTAAAAATTCGTATTGCACCTTTTGGAAAAAATCTTTATAAAAATAGAATGTAAATATATAATAAGCATACATTTGATTATTGAATTCGTGGAGCGCCGTTGACAGATAATTCCTACCGTAAAATCAAAATTGTATTTTTTTTTAAACCAGTCTCTTTCAACTTGCAGCACTGTCATTCAGCATAGTCACTTATAAATGTTTGATTAATTATTTTTTAAAATACCCCCTACCACAGTAGCTCTCAACCTTTCTAATGCCGCGACCCTTTAATATAGTTCCCCATGTTGTGGCGACCCCCAACCACAAAATTATTTTCGTCGATACTTCATAACTGTAGGGTATATGTGTTTTCCAAACGTCTTGGGCGACTCCTTTGAAAGGGTCGTTCGACTCCCCTAAAGGGGTCGCAACCCACAAGTTGAGAACCGCTGCCCCGAAATTGTCTCCTCATAATGTAACACCCCCACCCCCGGGAACTGTCAAAGAACTAGCGAGATCATCTTTTACTTTGTTACATTGTCTCAGTGAACTCAGTGCAAGCCTGAAAGCTATAAACAATATTTACAAAGTTATATGAAACGTGCAGAGCTATCGAGTGGCCCTGCAAGGATGCAAGAGGACTCGGCTGCTGGATCCTTAAGGGGGCCAAACGTTTTTATGTGAATAAAATGTAAACTATCACGTGACATAATACCAAAAAAAAGGTGGGGGGGGGGGCATACTATCGAAAAGTGGCAGAGGGAAAAAAAAGGTGGGTGAGGGAGGGGCTTCAGAAGTCACGCAAACCGTTTTTTCAACGTCACCATTTAGCTGTTCTTTGTACAGGACATCGACGCGACTTAACCTTATCGTTAGCAGAATTCTTTCTTTTTTTGTTTGCATTGTGTCCAAGTGAAGACGACGTCTATCGCATTGTTTGATTCCATCTGTTATCTAACACAAATTGAAACAATGTTTTTTCTATGGGGCGGGGTGGGTTCGGGGTGGGTTCTGGGTGGTGCGGTTGTGGCGGGGTGGATCGGCGTTTCGTCCAAGTTCTATAATTTAATATCAATACCAAATGGAGATTAATCAAATGATAAGAACTATATTATACACACTTTACATTTGTACAAAAAATTGTAGTAAAAAAATAATTGTCGGTTCGAATGATATGAAAAAATAACAGTTGTGGGAACTGATTACATCAAACGTGAACAGCAACAAAATAAATCGTAGAGACATTTTGTAGCGTAACAAGCCGAGATGGAACACTAGAATCGTTGTTGCGTGTTCAGCCATGTCTTCGAGGGTTGGATCAGAATGCTGGACTGGTCGGAACTGATGCTAGTATCAAAGTCAAATAACGGCCGAGCCTTTATAAAAAGAACAATAAAAACAACGTCTCCGTTGCCAGGTGTTTAAGCGACGACTATCAAGTTTTTTACTTTCATAACAGTTGTTTGTAAAACTAGACTTAGAAAAAATAATAGTAATTTGATTTACTTTCAAAGTAAAAATACAAAAAAGCCATTTTGAAGTGTAAATATATGTAACAGAAGAGGTTTCATTATTCCAAGCAGGTGAACGTGGAGCAAGCCACGGGTACAGACGTGCTTTCAGAAGGCATGGCGATAGCGTCATAAGTCCCCATTGTTTTGATTGATTCCTCCTTTCTTTGTGAATCGAAGGCGCTTCTCGTTGTCACCCCTATCTTCCGAGATCTCCTTCTCCTCCTCAACGTCGGCCATGCTCCTCAGACTTCTGCCGCTTTCGTTCCGCACGACTGAAATTCTCCGCGGGAAATCGTGCGGTATGCAGATCTCGTGATCCGAGTTGGCGCGACCTCGAACGATTGTCGTGAGCTCCCTGCGCACGATTTTACTCCTGAACACGTACACTATTGGATTGCAGGCACAGCTGAACATGGCCAGCACTGTTGAAATGTGGGAGGCGATCGGGGAAAATGGCGTTGACTTCCCCATGCCGGCCTCCACGGCCATGACGACAAAGTATGGAGTCCAGCAGACGGCGAAGCTGAAGAGGACCAAAAAACTGGTCACGGCGGTCTTCCACTCCTCCTTCCGCCACAGCAACGACGAGGAGCGGCTCGACGACTGGCTCAGCCTGCGAATAATCGGCGCGGTGCTGCTCCTCCTCCTCGAGTTTATGGGCGTGTTCTGCTGATTGATGGCGTCCTCCGAGTTTGTGGTGGCCGCGGAGTTGACCCGGATCACGCTGTTCCTCCTGGCCCTGACAATGTTCCCGTGGGCGGCCCTGAATATCCTGGCGTACGTCCACAGGATTGCCGCCAACGGCAGAACGAAGCTGAAACTTATTAGGAAAAACGTGTAGTACCTGTCGTAGCTTTGGCTGCTCGACCACTTCACGGTGCAGACCATTTTGTCCAGTTGAAATTCTATGGCGTTCCATCCTAGGAGAGGCGGCGATGATATAACGACCGCCCCGACCCAGATGCACACGATGAGCATCGTGCACCTCCGCGACGTGAGCCGCATGGAATAATGCAGGGGCGTCACCACGGCACAGTATCTGTCTATGGAGATGACGACAAGTGTGAAGATGCTCGCGCTCACTATGACGTTCATTAAGAACCCGGTCACGACGCACCAGAAGTAACCGAAGATCCATTCTGTGGTCAGCAAGGAAGTGAACGCAAAAGGCATGACAAAGAATGTGGTCAGGCAGTTCCCTATCGTGAGGTTCGCCACAAACCTGTTGGACATCGAGATCGACTTCCTCTTGCAGAACACCACGAAGACGAAGGCGTTGGCCACCAGACTGGCCAGGAACACGGTGGCCAGCATCGCGCCCATGATGGTCGTCTCGGTCGAAGTGATGTGGGTGTCCTCATTTCCTACACAGAGAGTGTCGGTGTGGACCCGGTTGCAAGGCAAAAGGCTGCTTTGGTTCGCGGACAACTTTAAGCCGATCAGAAGCGTCTCTTCTGACGACGAAGGGTTAGAGCCCATTTTCCCCCCTCCACCTGGTTCCACTTAGTGGCGATGAGCAAACGTCCCAGTTTCAAAAAAGTCTTCAAAGATTCATTTCATAAACCATGTGGAGTTTGTTAAAAAATAACAACAACTAAAACTGAATAGTAAAATACACTGAAAAGTTCAGGTAAAGATGAAAATGTAACACAATTCTAAAACACAATTGTTTGACATAAATTAGGCAACAAATAAGTCAACTGCATTCTGATTTCCTTTTCGTCAAACTATTATTTCCAATCTATAACTGTTCATATCTTCTGAGCGGATCTTTAAACAGCTTCACTCAATGAAAAATTAACAATTCACATTTTTTGGAGACAAAAATCCCAGTGATGACAAATTTCAATCCAACTAAGTGTTGATACATTTTCCTGGTTCACAAATTCGTCGATTTTTTTTAAAAAAAACAAGAAAGAACAATATTTTGCAAACCGATGACTAGGTCATTCCCGTCTTCCGCGTATACAAGTGTATCACCAGACGAGCTAGAAGAGATACGGGTTCATTGCCTCCGTGGACCAGTGTTTTATAAATCCACCGCCTGCTGGCAAGGTCTCGCGCGCTTTGCCTACGTGAGCTTGTGGCGCGCGCGCGTATCTAGCAGGAATTTATCCTGTCGCAGTCCACATCTCCAGCGAAGAGAAGTGGGGGAGAAAAGACGTCAAAATTAGAAGGGGGAAAAAAAGAAGAGAAAAAAAAAACACAATATGATTCCCCGATTTTCCGTGAATAATGTTCACATTATTTTTTTGTCCCTACAACGACGACTCTTCTATGGTCACGTGATAGAAAACATGGCATCTCATTTGATGACATGCAGGAAACAGGAGATGTTTAAGAAAGTTCCGGAAGTTCAACAACTGGATATTGGAATCTGGGCTTGACGTATAAGCGGCGTGTTCGATTACTTCCTAGGTGGTCTGAAAATTGCAGCACTCATCTCCAAGTAATTCAAGTCGGTGTCTGTGTTCGCGTCGGTGTCTGTGAGAGGAAAGACAAAGCAATAAAGTTAGAAGTGAATTTCGTTGGGTAAAAATATTGATTAAATTATTTTTAGTAAACATTTGCAGACGACAATGCCATATAATCTCGAAACAATAAGTAGTTTCTATTTTTGTTAGCCGGAAGTTTGTAGAGGGTTGGCTCGTTCCAACGTTGTCATCAAATTATTTCTAATACCCAAGTACTGGCAGCAAGCACACAATTCCTGTTTTAAAACTTTCTATTTGAAACGTGAATGTTTGGTGTTAAGGTGCGAATGTTTGGTGTTAAGGTGTGAATGTTTGGTGTTAAGGTAGGAATGTTTGGTGTTAAGGTGGGAATGTTTGGTGTTAAGGTGTGAATGTTCGGTGTTAAGGTGGGAATGTTTGGTGTTAAGGTGTGAATGTTTGGTGTTGAGGTGGGAATGTTCCATGTTAAGGTGTGAATGTTCGGTGTTAAGGTGGGAATGTTCGGTGTTAAGATGGGAATGTTCGGTGTTAAGGTGGGAATGTTTGGTGTTAAGGTGTGAATGTTTGGTGTTAAGGTGGGAATGTTTGGTGTTAAGGTGGGAATGTTTGGTGTTAAGGTGGGAATGTTCGGTGTTAAGGTGGGAATGTTTGGTGTTAAGGTGGGAATGTTCGGTGTTAAGGTGGGAATGTTTGGTGTTAAGGTGGGAATGTTTGGTGTTAATGTGGGAATGTTTGGTGTTAAGGTGGGAATGTTTGGTGTTAAGGTGGGAATGTTTGGTGTTAAGGTGGGAATGTTTGGTGTTAAGGTGGGAATGTTTGGTGTTAAGGTGGGAATGTTTGGTGTTAAGGTGTGAATGTTTGGTGTTGAGGTGTGAATGTTCGGTGTTAAGGTGTGAATGTTCGGTGTTAAGGTGGGAATGTTCGGTGTTAAGATGGGAATGTTCGGTGTTAAGGTGGGAATGTTTGGTGTTAAGGTGTGAATGTTTGGTGTTAAGGTGGGAATGTTTGGTGTTAAGGTGGGAATGTTTGGTGTTAAGGTGGGAATGTTCGGTGTTAAGGTGGGAATGTTTGGTGTTAAGGTGGGAATGTTCGGTGTTAAGGTGGGAATGTTTGGTGTTAAGGTGGGAATGTTTGGTGTTAAGGTGGGAATGTTTGGTGTTAAGGTGGGAATGTTTGGTGTTAAGGTGGGAATGTTTGGTGTTAAGGTGGGAATGTTTGGTGTTAAGGTGGGAATGTTTGGTGTTAAGGTGGGAATGTTTGGTGTTCTCGGTAACGACGCATGTTTTACAAGATGCTTTTATTCGACTTGACGTGAGCGAAGTCTGAACGATGGACTTCAAGCATAGAGACCGACCGAATGTGATATGCTGGTTTCGGCCGAAGCCAAAACGAAAGTCAAAAAATGATTTTCAGCCGGAACCGAAACCAAACGCATAATGAGACTTTCGGCCGAAACTTAAGCCGAAAGATATATAGCTAGTTATTTAGTATAATATTACTAAGGTTTCATTATTCTTTTTCTTTACATTTGTAGCTATACACGTATCAAATTTGGTGTGATATGTAATTGTTTTTTCGTTGTGAATGACAACATTTATGATAATGATGAATGTCAATGACAACATTTATGATCATCATAATGATGAATGTCAATGACAACATTTATGATCATGATAATGATGAACGACAATACGCCCATGGTTTCCTAATTTATTATTATTTTAAAAAATGTTTAAACTAAAATAATAATGTAAAGTTGCAAACCCTTTATATTTTATTTTCACAAAACTATTCACAATAACCACATTTATTAGCATGATAAATGAAAATGAATGACATGAATAAATGAAAGGAATAAGCCTAGGATTCCAAATTTTAATGAAAAAAAAAAAAGGAAAGTAACAAAAATAATATTTAAAATGTTACCATTGCTTTAGTTTTTTCCCCACAAAACTAGTTTTGTTTCCTTAAGCTTTATTGAAATTTTGTTTGGACAAATAGGTCATCATGCAGCTGGGAGCAGTGTTCGCAGAGGATTAGTGATATATCACACGATGACTGCAGGACAAAGAGCAATAATGAATAACGGATTGGCGACCGACAGACTTCTGGTAGACGACCGAAAGCCAGAATAGGTGAAACCGGAAACCAACCGAAAGTGCATCTATTTGTGTCGTGCGATGGTTCCTGAAAGCTGTTTAAGGGCGCTTCCAATCATTCTGCTAAAAAAATTCAAAATGAACTAACGCTCTGCCCATGAACATAAAAGCGATCTTTACCCCAACCACCCCGCAACCCCCACACCACACACGCAACTCTCGTTTGTTCATCTAGCGCATCGACCCCCACACATCACGCTGCTTATATTTATACTTAGAGCAGCGGTTCTAAACCTGTGGGTCGCGACCCCTTTGGGGGTCGAACTACCCTTTCTCAGGGGCCGCCAAAGACCACCGGAAAACACATGTAATCTACAGCTATGAATGAGCAACGAAAATAATTGTGTGGTTGGGGGTCGCACACAACATCATGAACTGTATTAAGGGGTCGCGGCGTTAGTGAGGTTGAGAACCACTGACTTAGAGCATCTTTTCTACATTAAAATCTCATTTATCGCACAAATTCAGATCTACCTCAATGGATTACGCTGCAGCCAGGCCCTTTTTAATGTTAAAAAAAAACCAGTTATCTAAAACTTCTGTTAAAATGTTTGCCACAGCAGGCAGCATCATTTTGGTTTACGAATTTCTATCTATTTCTAGATTCTGGACGATCTCTTTGAGCAAGATCAGAGCAAACATAATCCACCTTACCGTTGGATGCAAAAGAGAAAGAAAAAATAATTGACCAAGAGCTGTTAAGTTTCTTATTCAACACTTTGTGAAACTTCCACTCCCATAAAAAAAAACTATTTATAAAAAATGTATGCGTTGCACTATAAAAGATAAAAAAAAATTTAAGCAACGGGTGTATTTTTCCCCTCCTGTAAGCACGATGCCGTAGAGGCTAATCCGACTGGGTCAGGCAATCCTGGAACGGTTGAACTATCTCTCTAAACGATCAATTGGCATGCACGAGAAGCGTTCAGACTCACGCGCCTAATCTATGACGTCAGTACTATAACATTTAAAATACACCCCATGGCCAACGCACCTTGCACTTTTAGGCACCTGGGAGTTAGTGACTTGCAGAGAATCTTTCAAAGATTTTTTTTTTTTTTTTTTTAGAGGGCAGATTTTACGTAGAATCAGCAACTAACAAACATTACTTAGAGAGTCATAATTATTTTTAGGCTGCACTAATTGGTACCCGGGTACCAGAATTGACTGGTTGGGATTAAACAACGATTTAAAATATTATTGTTAAGTTTGTAAGACCAAATGAGTTATCGAATGAAAAATAATTGAATGTACTATACGTTTGAAATGCTAATTCTTCAGTTTTACTAAAATAAACTACCACAAATGACATCCGAATAACATTGAGTCTAATGGTACCCGGGTACGAATGGCGGCGCTGCGTGTCTGGGTCCATTTTCACTAATGCTATTCGGATGTCGTTTGTGGTAGCTTATTTTAGTTAAAATGAAGAATTAAGTTTACAAACGTATATAGCACATTCAATTATCTTTCATTTGATACCTCATTCGGTCTTACAAACCCAACAATAATATTTTAAATCGTTTTTTTAATCCAAGCCTCTCAATTCTGATACCCAGGTACCAATAGCCACTTCGTTATTTTTTAACGTGTATAAAAACTTCAGTCTGTATCTACGCTTTTTTTTTTAAAACGTGACTTGAAGGAGTTGGAGTTTAAAAGAAGCTGAATTTTAGCATATTATAATAATTCATGAACTTAAAAAAAACACAAAAAAAAAACGCCCCAACCACCCCACACCCCCACCCCCGCACCCCCCCCCCCCAAAAAAAATAATTCATTAAAAAATAACAACCACCAAGAGTTTTGTCAGTAAACAAGTACATGAAATATGGCGGATTAAAGTAGTTTTTTTCCCCATACTATTAATCAACACTGTGTATCCATTAGAAAGGTTAGCTTGACTCCAAAACGGAAGTAATGACTCCAAGACGGAAGTAATGACTCCAAGACGGAAGTAATAACTCCAAGACGGAAGTAATAACTCCGAGACGGAAGTATTGACTTCAAGACGGAAGTAATGACTCCAAGACGGAACATGACTGCAATACGGAAGTGATGACTCCAAGACGGAAGTAATAACTCCAAGACTGAAGTAATGACTCCAAGACGGAAGTATTGACACCAAGACGGAAGTAATAACTCCAAGACGGAAGTAGAGACTTCAATAGAGACAATATAGTTGCACACCAAGAGCACCAAACACTTTAGATATGTGCACCCATTTGTATTTCACGGCGACGGCATTTGACATAGAACAATCAAGAAAACTAAGAACGTTCGTCAGTTTCATAAAACAATCATTGAAACCTATGAGAAAGTAGAGGAAACCAAATCTTCACGAACCGTTGGTGCGAGCGAGAAAAAAAGGGGGGGGGGGATTTTTTCTTCTGCACGGATCATTGGTGCGAGCGATGAGAGTTTCCTACTATACAGCGAGGATGTCGATGGTCGTAGCCACGTCAACCACACGGAGAGAGGGTCCACTTTTTCAAGTTCCCCTGATAAAATGAAGTAGACAATGAAGTACTGTCTACTCGTGTGTTTTTTTTTTTTTGTGTGGTTGTTCCACTGAAATATCACATTGGGAAATGGCGTCAGTGGGCCGTCGAGCCTGAGCTCTTTATGCCCCTCTTTGACGCACCTCCACACAAGCCAGGCGTCAGCGGGCCGTCGAGCCTGATCTCTTCATGCCCTCCATGACGCACCTCCACACAAGCCAGGCGTCAGCGGGCCGTCGAGCCTGATCTCTTCCTGCCCTCCATGACGCACCTCCCACACAAGCCAGGCGTCAGCGGGCCGTCGAGCCTGATCTCTTCATGCCCTCCATGACGCACCTCCACACAAGCCAGGCGTCAGCGGGCCGTCGAGCCTGATCTCTTCATGCCCTCCATGACGCACCTCCCACACAAGCCAGGCGTCAGCGGGCCATCGAGCCTGATCTCTTCATGCCCTCCATGACGCACCTCCCACACAAGCCAGACGTCAGCGGGCCGTCGAGCCTGAGCTCTTTATGCCCTCCCTGACGCACCTCCACACAAGGTCTCCCAGACGCCGGACCGTGCGGTTATGCCACTGATGATGATCATTTATGAGAAACAATACACCCATGAAACCTTCAGAGGCAACTTTACATCTATGTAAACAAGGTGCTTGCTCAAAGCGTTCAACGTGTCGTTACTTGAAGGTAAACGCTTTATGAAAAGGTAAACAAATAAATCAATTCTGCATTAAACATTTTATGGCATCCAACTTTCCCCCACCGCCATTAAAAAAATACAAAAACAAGTTTATGGGCAGAGCGAGATAACACAGAGAATTCCGATGTCTTTCAAGTACCACCTTTCTGTGCTCATTAAGATGAAAGAAGAAGAGACCTAAGTTCTTCACACGGCACGCATACTGTTTAAACCAGCGGTTCTCAACCTGTGGGTCGCGACCACTTTGGGGGGTCTAACAACCCTTTCACAAGTGTCACCTTAGACCATCGGAAAACACATTTTTATGACATAGCTATTAAATAATTTTATGGCGGGGGTCACTATACAACACAAGGAACTGTACTAAAGGTCGTGGCATTAGGAAGGTTGAGAACCACTGATTTAATCAGAAGTTAAGCAGACATAGTTATTTACACAGCAGATTCAAAATGTTAATGCAAATTTTCTCACTAACCGGAAAGAGGGAATTTAACTAATTCGAAAGACTGAAAAACGCCAATCAATTCCCTGTGTATTTAGCTCAGCCGCGTACCTAAGAAAAAACGAGATTTAAACTACTGGAGGCGATGCCGAAAGCGTAGAAATATATATATATTATACTTTTTACATGTTAATGATTCCGAAAGCAAACCAAAATGTCTATGTAACCGGTTAATGAATTGAAGCGATCAGCAATAAAAGTAAATGTAAATAAAGCATTTTGCGACACAGCGATAAACTACCTTTATTTAGATTTTGAGAGAGATAAATGGTGTCACGTCGGGTGTCACGTCTGGTGTCACGTCGGGTGACACGTCTGGTGTCACGCCTCTTGTCACGTCTGGTGTCACGCATGGTGTCACGTCCTTGTTGGAACTGAAACGTTTTTCATTTCCTGAACTTTTTTTTGCAGATTTTTTCAAAGTGTTACCACTTGCTGACGTCACCTGAAATTGATTGTAGCATTCATTCACACGGACACACGACGGTCAACAGGACAAAGCTTTACTTGCGATAAAGACGGGACTCACTACACCCTCTGGCCCCTTAAAATATTTATTATTAACATTTTTGGCACCATTTGTAAACGGTATGGGGGGAAAGGGTCTTTACTAAACACACTCACCCCCACTCCCGGGTCGCCTTCCCACGGCCCTGAAAACATAAAAAGAGATTGTCCGTTCCTTATAAGGTCAGCGACTATATTAACAGGGGTGGGCAAACTTATTGCGGAGATGGTCGCATAGAAAATATTTATTTTTGACAGATCGCATGGTAACATTTTATATTCGACATTGAACTTTGATTTCGAACATTAATTCAGAATTCAATTCAGCAGATTAAGCAGCAGATAACTTCTTCTTATTATTATTAGTTTACTCTGTGAATATTTATTTTCAAAGGCTTGTACAGATAATCACTCTCAATTTGTAAATTTTACCAAAACATTGATCCAGCTCTCGGCAGGTCTTACGGGCTGCATATAACGTTTCAGAGGGCCGTATGTGACCGGGTGGGCCGCAGGTTGCCCACATTTGGCCTACAACATGTTTAGAAAGTTATTATTTAAAAAAAAAATATTTCCAGTACACATGATGCAGCACTTTCACGTTGCCATGGTTGGCTACTGAACAATTTATATACAATTCAAAATCCCTTACTCCGCGCTCGGAAGCAGGAAAACAAAAATCCCCCCCCCCCTCTTTTCGTCATTGCCACGAGGTCAACAACCCCTCTCCCGACTTCTGAAACATTGCAGACACCACCGAGAACATTCTGGAACTCCTACCTACACTTCACACGTTATCTCACTCCGGTCCGACATTTTGTGACATCTTGCAGCAGCAAAGAACTGTCACTGACACCGTGGCAGGTCCTTGACGACCAACCAACTTGAGACTTTTAACCAAACAGCTCAAAAATCTCACTTTATCACACACAAAAAACATTTGAATCAACCCAGGAACTGTTACCTCCTCCTACTCGCCTCGTACATAGGTGATAAAATATTTTTCATATCCTGCTCCCACTCCCAACCCTCCCCAACCCCCCTTGTCCCAGGTATCTCTCAATCAAAGTCATGTCTGACATCTAAAAATAGCGACGCCCTGTTGAGAAAAGAAATCCCCCCCCCCCCGGGGCCTGTTATCAAAAATGTTGCATATATCTGATAAAATAAGTGTTTTATATTGTATTGCAGTCTGCCCATTGAACAAGTGGATAACTTGGAGAGAGTTATGACATTTTTCTACGGTGAATACAGCTTAGCTCATGAATAAATATGTCATGTGGGCGTCACGTGGGTGTCGCGTGGCACAACAGCTGAACGTGCTGATGATAAATCAAAAACCATAATTCTCTAGTTATGTATGTATGTATTGCTGTAACGCTGTGATCAGTCCATCCCTGTGGCACTACAGCCCATGTAGGGCTTTGGCCTGCCTCACTACTTCCATCCATCCATCCCTGTGGCGCTACAGCCCATGTAGGGCTTTGGCCTGCCTCACTACTTCCATCCATCCATCCCTGTGGCACTGCAGCCCATATAGGGCTTTGGCCTGCCTCACTACTTCCATCCATCCATCCCTGTGGCACTACAGCCCATATAGGGCTTTGTTCTGCCTCACTACTTCCATCCATCCATCCCTGTGGCGCTACAGCCCATGTAGGGCTTTGGCCTGCCTCGACACATCTTTCCACACAGCCCATGTAGGGCTGTGGCCTGCCTCACCACATCTTTCCATTCAGACCTAGCTGATGCTTTTCTTTTCAAAAATTGGATTACCAGCTGCCGTAGATATTTGTCCACATCATCCATTCATCCTAGGCCTGCCATTGAGCCATTTTCATCCGGAGTTTTTGATGTGCACCCTCTCCACTCCTCTGTCATTTGGCATTCGTTTTAAGTGTCCTGCCCAGCGTAGCCTGCCCTTTTTTTTAAATTTCAGTTTCTATCGTGGGATCCTGATATAGATTGTACATTTCATGGTTGGTTGGTATCTTCCATCCATATTCATCCTTTGTCGGTCCGAATATTTTACGGAGAACTTTTCTCTCACGTGTTTAATAGGTTTTCTGCCGTTTTTGTTAGGGTCCAAGTTTCACATGTGTATTTTACAACTGGTTCTGATGACAGTTTTATAGAAATAGTTTTCCTGTGTTTCTTTTGGTAATGTTTTTACTTTTGAGTATTTTTTGACTACTGAAATATGCAAATTTTCTGGCCGATATTTACTGGTTACTTAATCATTTTTTCCAATAAATAATAAATCTAGTAGACATTTATATTGATTGACTTTTTCAAAAGTGTATTTTCTAATTTTGAACGTTTCAACTGTCTGTTCTTCTTTTTAACAAAGTAATACATTTTGTTTTTTTTGGTTGTCAACTTCTAGTCGGTAGTGATGCGTCTTCTAATTCAATAAAAGATTTTGATATGTCTTTAATACTTTTCCCTAGCAGTGCTATGTCATCAGCGTATGCAGGATACTGAAGGGGTTGATTGTAGAGAGTTCCCATTGGTTGTGGGTCTCGGTTTTCCCTCAGAAAGTATCCTGTTATTGTTCCTTGAGTGTCAATATGTATGCATCTGATAACTCTCTCTAATGTTGGATTAAACATCATACAAGGCAGTGAGTGTCCCTGTCTTGGGCCTCGTCTAATCTGAAATTCCCTTGAATATTCTCCTTAAACCTTGATTTTGCTTTTTTGGTTTGCTTAATGTATCAGTCTTGTCAGTTGCCTGGGTATATGTCAAACTCCTGCTGAGTCTAATATATAGATATTTTCTTATGATGCTGTCATGGGATATTGTATAGTCCACATAGAGTTCACGCACTGGTATATTATATTCATAACATTTCTCTAATAGGCATCCGATGGTGAAAATCTGATCAGTCGTTGATCTGTTTTGCCTAAATCCACATTGGTAGTCACCTAGTATTTTTTTTTCAGTGAACGGTTGTAGTCTTTTAGCAATTAGCTTTTTCAGTATTTTGTATGTAACATTCAATAGGAAAATTGCTCTGACGTTTGTGCATTGAAGTTTGGAACCTTTCTTGTGTATTGGGGTTATTAGTGCTGTCTCCCATTCTGTTGGAGTTTTCCCTTCTTGTCAAATTTTAGTTCTAAGTTTATGTCCAAGTGTGTCGTTTTCTTCCTTCATATTTAATAAGTTCCACTGTGATGAGGTCTCCTCCGGTGTCTTTGTGATTTTTCATAGAATAAATTACTACTGTAGTTTCTTCTAAATTTGGGGGAGTTTATTAAAGGATCTGGTCCTCAATGCGGTTGTTGATAATATGCATCTGTCCATTGTCTCAATTTAGCGGGCGTTTAAAATTTTCCGCCCCTCTATCGAGTACATTTTCCCGCAATTAATTCTCAGTCATTGCTCTCAGCTGTATTCAATAGGCGCCGGAAATAAAATTCCCAAAAGTTAGCACTAATTGGGATTCATATGAAGTGCGTTACCTGAAAGGCATGTTTTGCTAGGTAACTTTAGTAGATGGGACGTTCACGCATTTCGGCCGCCATTGTTGTTTATAGTTCTTGATAAAAGTTAATGGAAAAAATAATAATTTAGCGCCCCATCTTCTTACCTTGAGCATGCCTAAGACCGTATTATTTTATACTTACGTCTATCAATGCGTAAATAGATTCTATTTAAGCTGACCAGCACGGTAAAATACTATTTATTAAATTAGGTTTTCAACGCAGCGAAAAGTTATACATAAGTATTAATTTATCAACAGGATATTAAGTTAAAAATTAATACAACGTAACAGGGGGTTCACTTATCGACACGGTGACAGTGTGTGTATCAACTTATCAACACGGTGATAGGGTGTGTATCAACTTATCAACACGGTGAAAGGGTGTGTATCAACTTATCAACACGGTGATAGGGTGTGTATCAAATTATCAACACGGTGACAGGGTGCGTATCAACTTATCATCACGGTGACAGGGTGTGTATCAACTTATCAACACAGTGATAGGGTGTGTATCAACTTATCAACACAGTGATAAGGGTGTGTACTCAACTTATCAACACAGTGAAAGGGTGCG